>JAGGCT020000971.1:5000-25000 GCA_017654935.2 Phymorhynchus buccinoides
ACAACAAATGCACCAGCTAGGGATGAGAACATTATGTATGTGACCGTTTTTGATTACCCCGCCACGTGAGCAGCCACACTCCGACTTCGGAGGATACTGGACAGTAATTTCTGTCACAATCTGTGTAACCATGTTTGTGGTGATTGCAAGTACATGTGTGTGTGTGTGTGTGTGTGGGGGGGGGTGCCTAATATTAGTAATAATGAGTAATATATGAAAACGAGCGAAAACGGGCGAAAACAGAAGCGAAAGTGCATTTTTTATTGTAAACAAGAACAAAAAATGTTAAATTTGTCTAAACCCTACCAAATTTTGCATAGATTTGATCTTTAAATTTAATCGACTGTTGATCCATATTTAGATGTAATTTCCGATCTGCATTTTTTTTATAAACCAGCTTCCGCTAGCCATTACTTCTGCCGACTGAACTTTTTTCCACTTCTCACAATTGTACCATACTATTAAATCTTAATGAAACTTGGCAGAAAGGTTCCTTAGAAGTTAGATGCTGCCCATGGTGTTAAAATTGACGTAATGACCCAAGATCAGCGTAATCCCTTTGAATCAGATTCAGTCTCTTAATCTTATGTTTTCGCTCGTTATCGTATATTAGGTAGACCGTGTGTGGGTGTGTGTGTGTGTGTGGGTGTGAATTCTCAAACTTTCTTCTTCTTGTTCAGCAGCCAAGTTCAGCCGCTGTCGCTAGCTTGTATTTTGTAGTCCGTCAGGTTTGCGAGTGCGCAGGTTCGAATCCAGCTCCTGTCACAGTGGTGTGTCTTTGGGAAAGGCACTCTACTCCTATTTTCCTCACTCCACCCAGGTGTAAATGGGTACCTGACGGCAGTTAGGGAAAAAGTCCTTCAGATGAAACTTTTCAAAAACGGAGGTCCCGTGTGCGAATGCATACATGTACAAGATCTTGCACACACGTTAAGCTTAAAGCCCATCCCACTATTCGGTACAAGAGGGCTGTGGGATGGATAACAGACATGAATTTACATAGCATGCATCCTGTGCGCAATTAATGGTCTGAATGAAGACCGGTGAGCGCGGGGCAGGATAAAAATCCCTAATTGGAAGTAGAAGGTTCTGCTGGACTTTGGGGGGGGTAGTACTACTACTAGTAGTATGAAAAAGAAAATATCAGCAAAGATGAAAGTAGAGATGATAGGAGAGAATACAGAGCCCCAATTAGCGTAAAATAATGTTCAGTATTTGTAAATGGAAGAAAGTGGTGGTTAGAAACACTATAAATTTGGAAAGGATACTGGATAGTATCATGGAATTATGGAATGTTTCTAAAGTATTGATCAGCAGATGATGTGTGTGTTTGTGCACATGTTCGTGTGTGTGTTTGTGTGCTTGCACACGTGAGACTGAGAGAGGCACAGAGAGAGAGAGTGTGTGTGTGTGTCACTGTGTGTGTGTGTGTGTGTGTGTGTGTTTGTGCGCCTGCTTCCTCAGAAGTTGATATGTTAACCTCTTCAGTGCCAATGACGTATAATTATACTTCCTGTATAATGCATCAGTACTTGCCGGTGCCATGCGTCGGCGCTGAGTTGCGATTTTGCCATGTTCAAAAACCGTGTGGCAAACTGGTGTTGCATGCGCAACTAACACTAGTAACAGGCGGCACTGAAGGGGTTAAATAACGGATTCAACACATGTTCATTTCCAAACTTATAATATAAGTTATATTATTTCAGAGTCAGTTCCAGTCCGATCCAAGATCATCATTGGAAGGCGTAAATTCTGAATGCTGGAGTGGACTAAGTACTTTTTTGTTGTAAGTTCTGAAACCGGATTTAATTTAATTTAGGGCTTTTTTTTCCTTTCTCAAAATTAAAGTTTAATTGCCGGCACTTTGAAAGAATTATATTTTTGATCACTGGCAAGTCACACTCCATCTAGCTTTTAAGCCTACCTACCCATACCTTACCTAGTGAAGTGACACATAATGTGCGATCACCATCACCTGCGCTCGCCGGCCCCGGTGGGTGTGGTGGACCATGTGGTGTCGTTGTCGGAGAACTTTGGAGAACTGGTGGACAGCGATCAGTATGCTGACATCACCCTCGTCGTGGAGAATGTCCGTTTCCATGGACACAAGATCATCCTGGCTGCCCGCTCAGAATATTTCAGGTAAGTGATCGCTAAATAAAACAAAAAAATCTATATTTGGGAAAAAAGGGAAAAGGAAAGAATGATTTGTAGTCACAGAGGCGTCTGTGTAATTCAGGTTGCTCCCACCTCCCCTACAGGTTCGAACTTGGGTTTATTGTATGATACAAGGCGAACGCGTTACCTCTGTGCCACTCTACAGTTATACTCAGGGGTCGCGCTAACGCATGTTTCTTGCGTATTTGACGCGTTTTAAAAATCGCTGATGCATTTTTGCGGTGTTTACGCGTAATCCGTACGCAAAATGACGTCCGATCAAAATCGCATCTGAGTCTAGATGGTGAATCAGACTTTAGAAGTCCTACGGTCCCTACACGTATAGTGGTTCTGCTACACCAAACATTGGAACAGACTATAGAAAAGTACCACTGCTTTCAGTACTGCTATGACGTAGGCGCAGTGCAGTGTGGCAGGAAAATCACTGTAAGCGCATTGGGGTGATAACTGGGATCGTGTCGACTTTGAGGATCGCCGTGATCGCCGAAAATGACTGATTAATGAATAAAAATGCATGTTTTTTGTTGCTGGTCTTGATTTCATTGTGTTTAGCTTAGATTTATCATTTTGTTCTTTGACGCGATTTTTTGCTTCCCTTACGCATTTTTTTGCCGACGTCGCGTAAGAAAAACGCGTTTTCAAAAACACTAGTGCGACCCCTGTATACTACAGTTTTGGGCTTTTCTTTGAAATGTTTCTGTATACTGTATCAGTACCTTAGCACACGTTAAACCCAGTAGCAACGAAAAAATTGTCATTTGGTCAAAATTTACACCACCACCCCTTTCATTCCTCATCAATCACAAGCAAAATCGCATGCAAAATTGTGTTTAAAACTTAGGTGGCGCACCTCTGGCTGCGACACTCTCCAGGTGGGAGCAACCCGAATTTCACAGAGATGCCTCTGTGACTATAAAGTACCTAATACCTAAAACTAGTAATAGTACCTTTCCCTGACTGTTTAAAAAAAAAAAGTGGGTGGCGCTGCACTAGCGGTAACACACTCTCCATATGGGAGCAGCCCGAATTTGACAGAGATGAGTCTCTGTGGCTATAATGTACCAAATTACCAAATACACAGACCAAATACCAAATATAAAGTCACTTAAAAAGTAAATAATGTTTTAAAAATGTTTTACTTGATCAAGTTGATGTACAACTACAAGTTCTTTTGACATTACAAACCTTTTTTGAAGTTTGACATTGCAGATCTTTTTTGAAGTTCCGTTGTTTGACTTGAGCAGTTAAGCATTGTGATTGAAATTTGAACTAATTTCAATATGTTTGTAATCACTGGTGAAAATTGAATAGAAAAAAATACAGGAAAGGCATGGGAACAGTTTCAAGCTGCAAAAATTAAAAGTTGTAGGAAATGTATTTCTAAATAATGACTTACCTTTTTCAGTGATCATTTGGTAAATATCAGTAATATACTGATTGCAAAACCAAAAATTCTGAGAGAGAAAAATGACCTGTCAGTCCCAGGGACTGATTAATATTGGCTAGGATTGATAAATGGTTTTGACACTAATAGATCTATGCTTTGATATTCATATTGTGAGTTTTTGTGGCTTTCACTTTCACTGGATCTTGTTTCCCTGTGACTGGTTTTGATACTGGTGGAATTGCCGTTGATGGGACTAGTTTTCAAAATTCCCAGCGCGATCACTGCCTACTAGTACTACCACTAAAAGAAATTCAGTTAAAAGCTTACACTAGCATTTTGTTCCTTGGGGACTAAAAATGATAAACATGATGTTTGTGATGTAGTGTTTGACTAGACTCAGTCGATGACCTGATTCTCTCTGTTTTCTTACTACCCAGGGCCCTGCTTTATGGGGGCATGAAGGAGTCCCAACCCGGCACCACGGAGATAATGTTGCCGGACACCCCGGCATCCGCCTTTGCCGCTCTGCTGAAGTACATGTACACCGGCCGCATGAATCTGAATGAAATCAAGGTGAGACCCACGCGAGTGTGCAAGCACTTGCAAGGAGTTAAAGGGACACCCTGACGGATGAGTTTTTGCAAGAAACACGTTGAGATCACCAGAAAGACGGCCTTTTCAAGGATCGGAACACTCACTTTGCTCTGGTTTCTTAGAAATCAAACCGTCAAAACAGCGATTCCTCCTTGGCAGAGTTGCCGGAGAGAGAAGCCATTTTGGACGGGGTGGGTGGAGAACACTCAGAGTGGTTGAAGCTTTTTTTTTCTTTGTAGTGCAGTGGAAAAAAAATTGGAGCTATTTCCTTTGTTGTGAGTGAAACTCCTTTGGGTAAACTGTATATAAAAAGGCTTGTATTGTGGAAAGCGACTCAGACACCCATTAGAAAAGAGAAGGCACGTGGCTTCTCTTTCACTGAAATAATTTGACTTCCACAGCACCTCCGCCAAGGAGGAATCGCCGTTTTGATTTAGACTTATATAAGGGTTTGATTTATACTTATAGGAAACCAGAGCAAAGTGAGTGTTGCAATCTCTGTAAAGGGTGTTTTCCTGGTGATCTCGATGTGTTTCTTGCAAAGACTCATCCGTCAGGGTGCCCCTTTAATAAAGGTTAGTGTCTTATAAAGCGTGCAGTTTCTAGGAAACTGTTCAGATCAAATAAGGTAAATATTGTCATAGATAAAGATAGTACTATCTTTTGAGCAAAATAAAACACAGTTTTTACATTTTTCTCAGATCCAATTACTCAGGATAGCCTACCTAATAAATCAGCAGAAATCTAAAGCTGCATAATATGCACTTTGGGACAAGTCTGAACATTCGATCTGTCAAAGATTGAAAATTATGTTTGGATTGCTTCCCTTTGACTCTTGCTCATACATAGCTAGGTGGAGGGTGTGGTAAGGAACTTTGGTGGAGGGGAGCTAATTTAAGGAGAGTTCTCTACCTTTGTCTATTTTCACAACTCAATCCATGAGTTTTGTTTTCAAGGAGGCACAGCAGTGTTGACTATCACCAAAGCCACTGTACCACATGGTAGAAACTTGCAGAAACAGCCTGTGGCTCATCACTTTCTTTGTTTGCTTTGTGGGTGGAATGTACAGCGTGTACTTCAGTTGCTGAGTCAAGGAGATGCAACAACATTTACGAAACACAACAAATAACATTATACCCATATTATTGAGTCAATGAGATGCAATAACCAGACCTGTCAACCTTTCCGTTTTGAGCGGAACCGCTCGAGTCCATCAAATTCTGCTTTTAGAACTTAATTATATATGTTTTAATGATGCCAACCTACCGTCTTATATACAGAGCGGCACAGCTGCCATACATATAACCGACATTCCATTTCCAGCCGCTCACTTCCGTTAAGTTCTCGATGTGTGTGAGCCTTTAGTTGCTTACCTGGGAAGAAAGGAAAGAGAATAGACCAACATTTCTGCCAAGAATACATGGAAAAGTATCCGTGCATTCAGAGATCAAGAAAGTGTGCATCACGCTCGATGTACGATGTGCTCGCTAGACGTAAGAATCTCTCATGGAGAGCATCAAGACATTGGATGCCACATTACCTCTCAGCGTCATATCAAAACTGTAAACTCCCTGGCTTCGTCTTCCATTGTCACTAACTTTTTCAAGCCAACAGAAGGAAAGGAGAACAAAGATGAGATAGAAGTGATTCATTATCTTCCTTCCAAGTTTTATTATTAAGTCATCTGTGGCATGAACCGTCTTGGTCTGTCCAAATAAAAAGCACAGAGGAACAGACCAAAAGCTTCCTATTGTGTAAGAATGGTTGTGACACTTCAAAACAAGACTTGTTTTAAGCAAGACAAGTTCTTAAGGATTAAAAAGTGCTTGCTTCGAATTATGTTTGCGCGCGAAAGGTTAAGATGCAGCGTCAAAATTCCTCTCAGCTCCCCAAGATTCCTCTTTGTTGCTACAAATATTCCTCTTTGGTCTGTTAGGGGGTTGGTAGGTCTGAATAACGCACAACAAACCAATGACAAATTAAAACAACATGATACCCATAGGTGTAGAGTGGCACAGAGGTAACGCATTCGCCTTATCTTATGTTAAGTAAACCCGAGTTCGAACCTGGGTACAGGGGATTTCACTTTGCACTAGGCCTTACGGTCTGAACATGGAGTCTTTCGGATGAGATGATAAACCGAGGTCCCGTGTGCCCATGCACTTAGCACACGTTAAACCCAGTGGCAACGAAAAGTTGTCATTTGGTCAAACTTTACAACACCCCACCCCCACCCCACCCCCTTTCCTTCCTCATCAGTCACACAAAAACTGCATGCAAATAAAGTAAAATTGGGTGCTGTGCCTCTGGCTGCGACGCGCTCTCTAGGTGGGAGCAACCCGAATTTCACAGAGACGCCTCTGTGACTATAAAGTACCTAATACCTAATACCTAATAAAACGTAGAGAGTTTTCAAAGAAGAGATAAACAATTCACCTTGCATGCTTCCAGGAGGAGAACCTGCTGGACATCCTGGGCCTGGCTCACCGCTTCGTGTTTGTGGAGCTGGAGGGGTCTATCTCCGACTTCCTCAAGGCCACGCTCAGCCTGCGCAACGTCTGCTGCATCTACGACCTGGCCAACATCTACTCCCTCACCTCCCTGTGCAACGTCTGCAAGGACTTCATGGACCGCCACGCCACAGAGATTCTGACCTCTGAACCCTTCCTGCAGCTCTCGCTGGTTAGTGTTAGAGCAATGTTCGTTGTGATGTATATTTATCAACCATGCGTTAATTAGTTGGTTCATGATTAGCCAACATCTACTCCCTCACCTCGCTGTGCAGCGTCTGCAAGGACTTCATGGACCGCCACGCCACGGAGATTCTGACCTCTGAACCCTTCCTGCAGCTCTCGCTGGTTAGTGTTAGAGCAATGTTCGTTGTGATGTATATTTATCAACCATGCGTTAATTAGTTGGTTCATGATTAGCCAACATCTACTCCCTCACCTCGCTGTGCAACGTCTGCAAGGACTTCATGGACCGCCACGCTACGGAGATTCTGACCTCTGAACCCTTCCTGCAGCTCTCGCTTGTTAGTGTTAGAGCAATGTTCGTTGCAATTTATATTTACCAACCATACGTTAACTAGTTGGTTAATGGTTAGCCAACATCTACTCTCTGACTTCACTGTGCAACGTGTGCAAGGACTCCATGGATCGCCAGTATGCCACAGAGATTTTCACCTCTAAGTCCTTTCTGCAGCTCTCTGGTACTACTAGTCTTATTTAGTGCCATAGCTTCTTATTTACTATTGACTCGCGAACATCTACTCTCTGACTTTACTGTACTGTGTAATGTGTAAAATGTTCACGGACTACCACGCCTCAAAATCCTCACTTCTGGGCCCTTTATGTAACTCTCTCTGGTTAGTATTAGAATAGATCAATGATTGTTGCAATTTATGCCTTTTATCACCACATCTGGAATAGTTCGTTATTGATTAGCTAACATCTATTCCTTGAGCTTGCTGCGTAACGTGTGTAAAGACTCCATGGATCGCCACGCTACGGAGATCTTCACCTGTGGGCCCTTTCTGCAGCTCTCTCTGGTGTATTATTGGGTCAGTGTATGTGAGGATTTAAACATTGTTGAGCCCCATCTTTATTGATGCATTAACTGGTCATTGATTAGCCAGTATCTACCATGCTCCCTCATTTCTCTATATATGCATACGTGTATTAGGCCTATTATAAGTAGTAGTAGTAGTAGTAGTAGTAGTAGTAGTAGTCACAGCAGTTGTTGTTGCTGATTGTTATGTGCATTTTTACCAGCCAAACGAAGTCTGACCGGTATTTTGTCTGCTCATGTTACTGGATTTTTGTTTCATGTTTTTATTCCATTTCAATTCTGTGTAAAGCGCCCTGTAGCCTACATAGTAGGATGGGCGCTATATAAATGTTCCTCATTTTTTAAAATTATAATGTGTAAAGTTAATGGATTGCTCAAGACAGATATCCTGACCTCTGACAACATACTCTCCCAGACTGCATTGTATTTCGTGTGTTGAGTCTTGGTGGACTGCCACACTACAAAGATTCTCAATCTCACTTCTTAGCCTTTTGTGCAGCTCTCTCTCTCTCTCTGGGATGAACACTTGTTAAACAGGATTTGTTCTGCAGGGCTCCCAGGGACCCCCATTTGGGGGTCTATGAAGTACTAACATTCTAAAGGACCCTCTAGAAGAATGTGCAGGGGGTCCCAGGGATGCACTATAAAAAATATTTTAGCATTCGCAATGCCTCTGGGACCCTCTATGCCGCCTCTAGGACCCTCTATATTGTAAGTGAAAGAGTCCCTGGGACCCCTTGTTTTGCGGGACGATTGGGAGCCCTGAGTTCTGGAAGTCAGCTATGGCAACTTTCCCATAGTTATATTTTAAGATAACCTTGAGATTTCCATGGGTGCTACTCTTTCAGTTTTGCACTGATTTCAGGTTTTTTTAAATTTTACCAGAAACTGAACTTCAGTTTTTTTTACAATTCCTCAAAAAAAGAGAAGTCAGCCACAAGCGATTTGGGGTGTTTTGAACTTGGCTGTTCTATCCTGGAAGTCTCTCTCCCGTTAACTTGAAAACAGCATGGTGATGCCATATTGTTTTCAAAAGGCAATGCAATCATTTTATCAGGGTTATCAGACTCAAACTATATCTGTCCATCATTGTAACTGTCTATCTGTCTCATTATCTATCTCTCTTGCGTTGCCCCCCTGAATCGTCCAGCTGTACCCTGCCGGGGCCCATGGCAGCCCCTGGACCCCTGTCTTTCATTTTTTGGTCATTCTGGGGAGTTTCACCCATGGATTTCTGTGAACCTATTGAAAGAGCATCACTGAAGAAAGGACTATTTTTTTTAATCTTGTCTACCCGATCTCTGTGAGCATTGCTAACCACTTGATTCAAGCAGGGATTAATCTTTTGTGAAAGGATTAAATTGTCAGTTGTAATAGGTATACTGTTGTGAAGATTGGATGTTATAATTTTTTTAAATATCGAGTGAAGACAGTTAATTTTTATTTGCTATTCAGTCCTTGTGTATTGATCCTATTTCACAAACAATGGCAGATGATTCTGCAGGATTCCTGTTTACATACAAGAGATTTTCACATGCCCCTTTCTTTTTAACCCTTTCGCCGCCGATGTTGCATTTCTGCACAACACTGATTTAACACCCATGTCACTAAGCGGCATGAAATTAGGACCTGCTATCCAATTGCCTTCTGTTATCAATTTGTGGAGACAAGGAAAGCTGTTATTTGATACATTACATGTCATAGAGGGATTGACAGTGTTGCAGATGCCAACTTTTCTTTACCTAGGTTTGACAGAAAATGTTGGCAGAAAAATGCCTGGTGACGAAAGGGTTAAAAAAGCATCAGGGACCCCCATTTGGGGGTCTATGAAGCACTACAATTCTAAAGGACCCTCTAAAAGAATGTGCAGGAGGTCCCAGGGATGCACTAGAAAAAATATTTTTAGCGTTCGCAATGCCACTGGGACCCACTATCCCACCTCCAGGACCCTCTATGCTGTCAGTGAAGGAGTCCCTGGGACCCCTTGTTTTGCGGGACGACTGGGAGCCCTGAGCATGCTCACTATGTGTCGTCTCCGATGGGTTGGCAGATATCGGTGCGCGACCTGCTCCTGCGGGACTCGTTCTGCGCCCAGGAGATCGACATCTTCCGCGCGGTGTGCGAGTGGGCGCAGCAGAACCTGGGCGCGGACCCCACCCCCATCCTGGAGGCGGTGCGCCTGCCCCTCATGACCATGACCCAGCTGCTGAACGTGGTCCGGGACACGGGCCTGGTGTCCTCAGACTCCATCCTGGACGCCATCAAGCTGCAGACCGAGTGCAGGGACATGGACCTCAAGTACCGAGGGTTTTTGGGTGAGTGGGACTATTTCTCTTTGTTGTTGTTGTTGTTTTGCCTCTGTGTTGGAAAATGCAGTGGAACCTCCCTTATAAGACCTTCGGAAATCATCCAAAGTAAGGTCTTAAATGGGAGGGAGTTGTATAAGGGAGGTAATTTTATAGAGTGTAAGAGCCAGGACATTGTCATTGATTTCTCTTGTCTCCGATTTTGTTTTTATACTTTGTATTAGTTACATATTATATGGTGCATGGGTGTAAATCTGGGACAGAAATATCGCCTCATAGTCCGAAAAATATGGTACTAAAATAGTAAGAAAATATCCCTGCTGTGTTGTGTTGCAGTGCCTGAGGAGAACGTGTCCACCACAGGGCCCAGGTGATGACATGAAGTGGGCCCTGATGAACTGTGTTGTGTTGCAGTGCCTGAGGAGAACGTGTCCACCACGGGGCCCAGGTGATGACATGAAGTGGGCCCTGATGAACTGTGTTGTGTTGCAGTGCCTGAGGAGAACGTGTCCACCACGGGGCCCAGGTGATGACATGAAGTGGGCCCTGATGAACTGTGTTGTGTTGCAGTGCCTGAGGAGAACGTGTCCACCACACGGCACGGGGCCCAGCTGGTGAGATGAAGTGGGCCCTGATGAACTGTGTTGTGTTGCAGTGCCTGAGGAGAACGTGTCCACCACGCGGCACGGGGCCCAGCTGGTGAGATGAAGTGGGCCCTGATGAACTGTGTTGTGTTGCAGTGCCTGAGGAGAACGTGTCCACCACGCGTCACGGAGCACAGGTGGTGCGCGGGGAGATGAAGTCAGCCCTGCTGGACGGCGACGAGCAGAACTACGACCTGGACAGGGGCTTCACCCGCCACCCCATCGACGACAACAACGGCCAGGGGATCACCATCAAGCTGGGCCAGCCCTACATCATCAACACAATCCGCCTGCTGCTCTGGGATAGAGACACCAGGTGAGAGAGCAGACAGAAACGCACACACAAGAGACACCAGGCTAGAATACAAACAGGCAGACAAACACAAACAGACAACTACCAGGGCATCACTATTAAGGTGGCGCACTGCATGTTTGGGGGACAATTTATGTTCATTTTTGTTTCTTAGGAACTAATAAAGATATCTACATGAAAGTTTGCACACTGATGCAAAACATGACCCTGTCCATATATGTCAAATTTGAAGACTCTGTGTGAAGGCACTATGAAAGTATGGAGTCCACCTTAAAACAATAACACAAATTCTTAGCCCCTGAGTGAAACAGAAAATTTGCAAATTTCCTAAAAACGTTAGGAAATTTGCAAATTTCCTGGTTTTGTAAATTTACTGTAGCATATATATATATTGTTGTTGTTGTCTCAATGGTTTCAGGTCGTATTCGTTCTACATTGAAGTGTCGATGGACGACAGTGACTATGACCGCATCATCGACCACACCGGCTTCCTGTGTCGGTCATGGCAGAAACTGCACTTTGCTGCACGCGTCGTCAGGTCAGTCATGCGTACACTATATTGAATTACGAAATTGAACAAAGGGGAAGAACTCTTTCTAATTAACTCCCTTCCACCAAAGTTGATTACGATGCCAATCATCTAGCAATGCATGGATCAGAGTCACAAAGGGAGACAAACAAAGCATCATTTGAAAAAAAGAATGTGCCAAGTTGGCCTTTATGACCCTTCACCCACACAGTGCACATCAACAATGGTGGAGAGGACAACATACAAACAAATCAACATCTATCCAAGAGTGGCATAGCCTTCTAACCTTGAATATGTTGCACATAAACAACACACAACATATTGAATTATGTATATTGAATTAGCTTTTTATTATATGATTTTACCCATTTACTCACTCGGGATGAATGAGCCGGATCTGGCTCATGGCCTGCACAATCATCTAGGACGAATGGGCCGGATGCGGCTCATGCCCTGCACAATCATCTAGGACGAATGGGCCGGATCCGGCTCATACCCTGCGCAATCATCTAGGACGAATGGGCCGGATTCGGCTCATGGCCTGCACAATCATCTAGGACGAATGGGCCGGCTCCGGCTCATGAGAGTTTTCAAAAGGTTTTGATTTCTGGTATGTAACCAGCTTTCAAGAGCCACGTTGTAATCTATTTTTAGTTTGTTTGACCTTTTGTCTCTTGAAATCAACCAATCATTGCAGACTACATTCAGTTTTGGCTGTAGGGGGGTGGCAGAATGTGAAATTGTCCTTCTTTCTATGTGTAAGCTGTTTTCGTCAATAGGAGACAAACGACAAATGTATGGAATCCGATATTTTATGAGTCATGGTGTTGGTAATTGTCTCTGAAAATATCGGTCCATAACTTTACATAATTTTTTCGTGGTGTTGTGTTTTCGAACCTAGTCGAATGGCCCGTCCTGAATGGTTGTAAGGGGAAGCAACCGACCAGTGCCGAGTGAGTTAATTTTGATAAGACTCAATCTATGTGCACAGAATGGAAACAAAAAAACCATTAATCGGACTACACCCGAAATGGACATTTGGATGTTGAATTTGTAACAGTGACATTTTGCACTCAGCACTAGACTATGGTAATTGCGCTGGTACAACTGTGCTCTATATCTTCATATGCTGACTATTGTTTTGATGTTTCAGGTTTATTCGTGTGGTGGGTACACACAACACGGTGAACAGGGTGTTCCACTTGGTCTGTTTGGAGGCACTGTACACCAACAAGTCATACAACCTGGACCAGGGCTTAGTGGGTAAGTGTGTGTGTGTGCAGGGCTCCCAATCGTCCCGCAAAACAAGGGGTCCCAGGGACTCTTTCATTTACAGCATAGAAGGTTCTAGAGGCGGGATAGAGGGTCCCAGTGGTATTGCGAATGCTAAAAATATGTTTTCTAGTGCATCCCTGGGACCCCCTGCACATTCTTTTAGAGGGTCCTTAGAATGTTAGTATTTCATAGACTGCCAAATGGGGGTCCCTGGGAGCCCTGGTGTGTGTGTGTGTGTGTGTCCGTTCCACTTGGTCTCTTTGGAGGCCCTGTACACTAACAAGTCCTACAACTTGGACCAGAGTTTAGTGGGTAAGAATGCAAAATAACATTGAAAATAGTAATAGTTAAAAGTAGCATTTATGACAGTGATGACATCCTTAGCAACACCAACACATTATTTACGACACTAATTCTTGAGAAAGAAATCGAAGGAAAGAACATTTGCATACATCTTGCAAGTGGAATTAACACGAGGTACATGCTGCTTTTGATGCTATAGTATCTTTGTATATTACTAGTGGTATTGCCGATCTTCATCATTGCATTCCATTATGCTTAGCATTATTGTGCATAAATCTGACAGCAATTTTGTAATTCTGGTTTCCAAAGAACTCCAAACAGATCTTAAGTTATTGTTAAAAGCTTGAACTAAAGCTATGATAAAAACATTGCTAACAACTTTGTAAAATTTCTCAGGTCTTAGTGTGGTTGACAGAATATTAGTATTTTTAGATGACTGTGAGAGGAGAGGGTCTATATGTTCTATTCTTTTTTGATAAAGAGATAAAGGCAAATTACACTATAAGTGTCGTCAAGTCAAAATGACCTTTATTGACTATAAAGGAATAAGCTAACAGAGCTTTTTTTTCATCTTGTCCAAAAACAAAAAAATGAAGAAGAACGTGAAGCAAATGAAATAAAAAGATAAAAAACAGAAACTGGGCGAAAATCAACGTGCAGTGAAGAAATATGTGAAACACCATGCATAGATCATAACAAGCAAGATACAATATATATAACTGCAATTTGCATTATGTGGCAATTTGTGCGTGCAGTGCCGACAGAAAACGTGGCGACCATCAAGAACAGTGCCTGCGTGATCGAGGGAGTGAGCCGCAGCCGTAATGCCCTCATCAACGGGGAGACGCGCCAGTACGACTGGGACTCTGGCTACACCTGCCATCAGCTGGGCAGCGGGGCTATTGTGGTGCAGCTGGCTCAGCCCTACATGATCTCTAACATGAGGTCAGAGACACAGAGAACTCAAACTCAAATTTTTGTTAACCCTTTCACCGCCAGCCATTTTTTTCGGCAAAAAATGTCCATTAAACTTACCTGGGTAGAGAAAAAAATCTGTCTATAATATTGGGGATTCCTCTGTGACATATTTAAAGTAAGGCCTATCCTTACCTCCCCAAATTAAGAGAATAGGGTCTTTGGATAACAGGCCCTGATTTGATGCCTTTTAGTGACATGGGTGTTAAATCATTGTGGTGCAAAAATGCGATGTTGGCGGTGAAAGGGTTAATGAGGATAAACTGAATAAGCATAAATAACTGCTTCTTTTCATCAGGTCCTCTAAAATAATGACACATGAAGTGAATGAATAAATAAATTACAAAACAAACTCAAATGGTTCAAAAGTAAACCATGTAACAATCAAAATGTAACAAATCCAAAGGACAACATGAAATATAAATCAACATTCTCACATTTCCTTTCACACATATAAATCATACTATTCATAGTTAGACAAGTAATCAGTTGACAATTTTACAATGTCAGATAATAGGAGCATAAGCTACAGACATGCGCACTTACTAGGATTATAACATGCACAATAGATTTATAAGTTTAGAAAGGGGAAGAAATGAGCTGCTATAACCTTTCGAATAACCTTCTCTTTTTTTTTCCATCACTGTCGGAGAGATGTTGTGTTGCATTATAGTAGATGTTATGTTCTGATGTGGTGTTTTTATAGACTGTTGCTCTGGGACTGTGATGATCGCAGCTACAGTTACTATGTGGAGGTGTGTGATATGTGATGTAAAGACGTGTGATGATGTGTTATTGCAGGCTGTTGCTGTGGGATTGTGACGATCGCAGCTACAGTTACTACGTGGAGGTGTGTGATATGTGATGTAAAGATGTGTGATGATGTGTTATTGCAGGCTGTTGCTGTGGGATTGTGACGATCGCAGCTACAGTTACTATGTGGAGGTGTGTGATATGTGATGTAAAGATGTGTGATGATGTGTTGTTGCAGGCTGTTGCTGTGGGATTGTGACGATCGCAGCTACAGTTACTATGTGGAGGTATCCACGGACCAGCAGAAGTGGCACCGAGTGGCCGACAAGAGTCATGAAGCCTGCAAGTAAGTCCCCAATGATTTTTCTTTTTTTTCTTTTTTTTTTGCTGTCCCATGTTCTGGGCCGTACAGTGGCGTTGCTCCCACGTCGCTCATTCCGAGTCCCAACTCGCAGCCACATCTCCGCACGTTCAGGTCGCAGAATCCGAGACCAGCAGTCCAATGGGAGCGAATCTATGTTAGGCCATCATGAGGCAACCAACCGAGGAGACACTGCACTGCTGCTGAGTCACTTCGGTGGAGTTCAGTAGAGCCTGTTCAGGACACCACCTACTAAGCCCCCTACTGACGACACTATTCTCTTAGTCGCGGAGCCAGCTTGAGTGAGGTCCTCCACCGAGGGTGCCACCACGACCGTCCACCGACAGCTCCCCAAAACATACTGATCCCCATAACCCGAACGCCATCACTGTCAGGAGATGGACTTTGCGGTGAGCGGCGTCTGTTACTTTTGTTTTGTTTTTCTGTTTGTTTCTTTTTCTGTCTGTCCCAAGGATATCTCCCGCACCGCTTGACAGAATCGCTTCAAATTGTATGTGGTGGTGTGTCACCAAGAGAGGAAGGCATCCAAGCATAGATTATCGCTGTCGTGACCTTGACCTTAAAGACAGAGATATATTCTTCAAAGACATCAGAGCATAAATTATTGGCGTGCTGACCTTGACCTTTAAGTTTGACCTCGAAAACCAAAATTTCCTTTGTGCTATATATATATATATATATCATGTCTGTTTTTACTCAGGATGCAGGCATCACTGCATGCTCAGTTTTTGTGTGGTGGTTTATCAGTCATCTCTACTAGGTAACATAGACTGTAATAGTAATGTTCATTTCTTGTTGTTGTTTTTCTACAGGTCATGGCAGACTCTGTCCTTTGACCCCCGACCTGTGACCTTCATCCGTATTGTGGGCACCCACAACACAGCCAACGAGGTGAGAGAGAGGAGAGTGGGAGGGTAGAGAGACACTTAACACTTGAAAACTTTATTGCGCAAGGATTGAGATTTTAGGCCAGGCCAATTCTTACAATCTGTCCTTGAGACGAAAACGAGACTAATAGAAAATGATAAGGCAAACAGATAATTATAATATGAACATGATGATGATACAAGACATCAAAGTAAACAAAATTAGAGTAAAATAATATAAACAAATAACTAACACGTAGGGGGGGGGGGGGGGGGGGGGGGGGGAGAGAGAGAGAGAGAGAGAGAGAGAGAGAGAGAGAGACTGAAGTCTGAAAAACTTTATTACATAAGGATTAAGATTTTGGGCCGGGCCCATTTTTCCAATCAAAAGAGAGAGAGAGAGGGAGAGAGAGAGACAGAGAGAGAGAGGGAGAGAGAGAGAGAGAGAGGGAGAGAGAGCATTAGAGTAAAACAAAAAGGCAAACAAATATTGGCATACATATAATGATGAAGGCATCAAAATTAAAGAGAATGCGTCAGTAAGTGAAAGAAAGAGAGCCTTGGCTTTTGAGTGGAGACCTGTCTCCTTCATTTGCATTATTTTTTAGTCACGGCACAGACCCACAGTTTTGTTGGTTTCTTTTCTTGTTGTTTTTATTTTATTTTATTTCTTTTTGCTTCTTTTGTTTTTATTTCTTTTTTTGTTAAATCCTAGCTTCAACAAGTTAAAGCGGATGGTCTGACGATCCTCAACTCAACTTTTATTTTGTCCTCATAAAAACAAGGATAATTTTCTTGCGGACACGTCAAATATACACACAAGAACCCAAACAATTGATAAAAGAACAACTTGTAATGACATGCTTTAAAAGTCTTCTTTCCCACTTCACACGCCCCGCTCACCCTCACCCCAACAACTGCATGCTCGCTTGCGTGCTCACTTTCATACAACCCTCCACCCTTCCCACCAACATCCCATAGATCCCCTAGCACTGCTTAGCTTTATGGGTTATAGTTTGCAATGATGAGGATCTTTGAATCTGACTGGTAACGCTGAGCTACCCAACTGGATCATTATACAGCATGGTGTGGAGCAGCAGGAAAAAAAATAAAACAAACCGAGAAAAGCAACTGAAATGAAATGAACTAAAAATATAGAGATCTCCCCAGCGTTTCATGGCTCCAGTCAGGCCAATCCGGCTACCGTAGCGGCCCCCGGGAACAAACCCCGACCGGCACAACCCCAACCTATGCCATGGGTCTTGCCATGAATTATTCTACGGTTGTTGTTTTGTGTGTGTGTCATGTTTTCAGGTTTTCAACATAGTCATGATATGAACGTTGGTGAAACGCATTGAATTTGATGTGTGTTTTGGTTATGCGTGGTTTGAACTTTACGTGGTGACAGTCCTTGAGATGGTCGTAGCTGTTGACAGGACTACATACGAGTAACTAACTAACTACAGTAGAACCTCCCTATTAAGACCTTCCCTGTTAAATCTTGTGATGTTGATTTATTTTTCTCTCCCTAGGTGTTTCACTGTGTCCACTTCGAATGCCCCGCCGACACGGGGGGAGGAGGAGGAGGAAGCAGTCTGCTGCAAGCCGTACCCCCCTCTTCCTCTTCACTCCCCGCCCCTCCTCCAGCCAGCCCCCACAACCCCCACAACCCCTCCCCTCCCCTCCCCCCTGCCCAGCCATCCTCCTCCAGCCAGGACATGTCCTCCGGCCCCATACCCGCCATGGAAGCCAACGAGTTTTTCAACCGGCCCAGCCACAGCCCCCACCACAGTCACCATCATGCACAAGGTGGGTACAGCCTCTATTGGCCACTGCAACTAGGGTTATTAACGCCCTCGTGTGGTAAATTTCGAGCTCACTCAAGTCGTTCCGGCCATATATGTCCGGAATTAATCGATAGCTGTCAATTTGATGCGTTTGCTTCAAGGGAAGTAAATCTATGTGCAAACCAATCCTTGGTTACTTCTAAACTCGCTTCGCTCCCTTAGACCACAATTTTGCCTCTGACTTTGCCTTTGTAGTGGTTTGTTGTGGGGTAAGCAATCGGTGTAGAGAGTTTTTTTATATAAAGTCTATATATAAAAAAAGCCTGATCTACCATTTCCCTATGTCTAAACCTGAAGTAAAAACCCGTACTCTTCTTTCATTTCTCCTTTTGTCCTCATCAGTCACACAAAAATCGAATGCAAAAAAATAAAAATAAAATTTAAAAAATTGGGTGGCGTGCCTATGGCTGCGACGCGTTCTCCAGGTGGGAGCAACCCGAATTTCACAAAGACGCCTCTGTGACAATGATGTACCTAACCTAACCTAACCTAACCTAACCTACCTAAATGTCTGTTTTGTTTGTGTGCATGGCTAGAATCCAAGTCTTTCGGATGAGACGATAAATGGAGGTCCCATGTGCCCATGCACTTAGCGCACATTAATTCCAGTGGTGACGAAAAAGTTGTCATTTGGTCAAAATGTACCCACCCACCCTTTCCTTCCTCACCAGTCACACAAAAATCGCATGCACATTTTTTTTTTTTGAATTGGGGTGGCACACCTCTTGCTGCGACGCGCTATCTAGGTGGGAGCAACCCGAATTCCACAGAGACGCCTCTGTGTCTATAAAGTACCAAATATACCTAATAGAGTGAATTGCGAGTTTTTTTAATAATTCAAAATCATTGCGATGTGAATGTCGGTGAGATAAAAGATAATCTCGATTCCTGTTGTTGCAGGCTATGCGCGGGCGGCCAGCCTACCGTCGGCGGGGGCTCCGGAGGGCCAGGGGGGGGCGGGCCTCCACCAGCGCCACTCCAGCGTCAGCAGCAACGCCAGCAGCAGCGGGGGTGGCAGCAACCACATGATGATGGGGGGGGGAGGTGGGGCTGGTGCTGCCGGTGGGGGTGGTAATGGGGATGGGGGAGGAGCCCCTTCCCCTCGCCTCATGTCCCTGGACATGTACGCCCGCCCAGAGTCGCAGCAGGACGTGCCCGAGGCTGACCGCATGGACACGCGTTAAAGTGTGGGGGATGGATCGCTTGGACACGCGTTAGAATGGGGGATAGATCGCTTGGATACGTGTTAGAGTGGGGGATAGATCGCTTGGACACGTGTTAGAGTGGGGGATAGATCGCTTGGATACGTGTTAGAGTGGGGGATAGATCGCTTGGACACGTGTTAGAGTGGGGGATAGATCGCTTGGACACGTGTTAGAGTGGGGGATAGATCGCTTGGAGCTGGGGAAAGATCGCTTGGCAGGCATCAGAATTGTCAGAGGATTTCAGAGGATTAAGAATTTCTGACAGAGGATTGGCTTCTCTTGTCAGAGGTTTTGCCTCTTTATTGAGTGTTATCTTTTCTGTTAAATAGCATTTTTAAAGTGATTTCTCACTGCATTATATGATAAAGCCTTTTTGGTGGTGCTGGGAACTGATTTCAGTGTTGCCACACTATAGTCTAGATGAGATTTGTCCTCCTTTCTGATGGCCCCAGGGGTCATTTTTTAGATCAGTGTAAATCCATTGTGAAAATAGAGGGGGGGGGGGGGGGGGGTAGGTTTTGTGTTGATTCGTAAATGCGGCAAGAAGTTTGATTGTTCTCGATACGCGATCGGTTCATTCTTAAATGAATGTTTCCAGTTTCTGCTTGGGGCAGCCAAGACTGCTCTGTTTATCATTACTCTGCAGTTAGCAAAACTGAAAGCGGAAGTTATCCATTTGCTGATGAAGCCTACACCGGGCCCCGACTTCTTTTTTCCTCCTTTTTGGTTTTCTGAGAATCTCATCCCTGTCTATAGTCAGGGGCCTTGATGGCCCTTGAACCGTGGTTTTCAGGGGATTGGACTTCAGACTGTTCTGATGCCTGCTTGGACGCTTTGTAGATTACGGACGGTGGATAACAGTGGTTTTGATCA
>JAGGCT020000972.1:0-40000 GCA_017654935.2 Phymorhynchus buccinoides
TAAATAATAATTCCATTCTTTTTACACCTTTTTTAATCCAACTATCCATCATGTAAAAATTTTCCCAACTCTACTCCTAAGGGAGTTCCCGAGGGAGAGAGTTCCCCCCCTTAGTTGGACTTTTAAATTTTTTATATAATAGGGCCTTTGCCCCGTGATCCAAACTTTTTGGGCTCACAAATTTTGTATAAATCCCTGTAAATATTATCTTTTAAAATAAATATAGGCCACTTTAGGCTTTTAATAATAAAACACATCTTTTTCGGATTTTAAATTCGTAGCCCTGAATTTTTAATTAAAGAGGGTTGTTTCGGTACCCCCAGACAAATAACTAGATTTTATATAACATTTTTATATCTAAAAGAATATCTTATCACTTACCTTGAAATCTATTCATTTTAAATCGAACATTGGTTCACCATCTTCCCAACGAACAAATTTTAGCTTGCCTAAGAGATCCCCCCCTTCCCTTATACTATATATATTGTTCCGTCTTGTATATGTTTGTCAATGTGATGTTTTATTTATGATTTGACCATACCCTACTAATACACATGTCCCATATGTGCCTTCCCGGGTCGAGAGGACGTAAAACACCAAAATTACTACTACGTAAGTCAACACCACTCACTGCCTAGCCGCCGAAGCGAGCACACCTGAGCTCCCGAATTAAAGCGACGCTGAAAAATGACAGACGAACGAACTACAAAAGAAGAAGACAAGCTACTTCTACAGCGGCACTCTACACCCCACTAAATTAAACGATAACTTTCTTAAGGGCCACGCAGCTACCACTAGGCTTCGGCCTATCTGCGCAACACCCTACGCCACTACAGGAGCCAGCCCGCCACACAAGAGCAGTCACCAATCCACTACGAGGTTCCTCCCCGAGACGGGCCCTCTCCTCCTACTTTTTTGTTTTTTTTACAAAATTTTTTCGCAGTGAGTAAATAGAAATCTCTGGCAGACCAGAGTCCCAAGTTCATTCTTGGGCCTCTCTATCAATAACAAAGCCACATAGATTAATAGTGTAGATCCTCTTGATTCCGGGTTGGCACCCTTGTACCTCTTTGTTTATATATATTTTTATCTAACAAAACATTTTTTCCTCTTTATGATTTTTCCCTTGTTTTTCATTTTCATTGAATGTGATTCAGAGTGAAATGAGCGAAAGTCAGAAAAAAGGGGGGGGTAACCCCCCCCCTCCCCATACAGACAGGGAGACACCACAGTCTCCAAGTCCAAACACATCGTTAAAGAATCAGTTTTCATTGACTCCCCAAAGGGATCCACAGTTGAAGGGGTGTTTCACCTCTTCACTTTTACCCAAAAACGACTTAACAAAAGACAACGAAAGTCAGGTTCGGAGCCTAGATCCCCCGATCCAAGCTCCCCAAACAACAAAAAACATAAAGAAGAACTCGCGATCATGGAGGGAGAGGGCCACTCCCCTCTCCCCCCCACTGACGGAGTGTCACACGCACAACAAGAAGAGCATGCAGTTGACATAGAAATAACATCACCAGTAAGACAGTCCAACAGCATCGACTCCTTGTTGAGTGATGCTGGCAACAAACAGGATAACACAGCCCCTGACGTTGAGACAGAAATCTACATGTCCGACGAAAACTCACAACAACAACAACAACAACAACAACAACAACTTCCCAAAAAACAACCCCCACGTTTCTTTCGTACAAACACCCAACCACAGCCACCCCCCACATTCGTTAAACACCCCGTGATTGTTCAGGACTTGGGCACAGGCCCCGCTACCATCAGCGGCCTGGGGCCCCTGTCCCAAATGAAACTCTGGACAAACTCTATAGGTTCAATCCTCAGCCAAAGACCCTTGGCTGGCGGCCGGTGGCTCATAGGCTGCCAGACACTAGAGCAACAAACACGCCTCTCCAAAATGTCCGAAGTGTCCAAAATCCCAATTAAATGCATCATCCCATCCACTGCCACTGAGGGGGTAATAAAACCCATACCCCTCAGCGAAAAGCGTACAGGATCTTCTCCCCTACATTGCTGACGCTAAGGCCATCATGCGCCTCAGGAACAGAGACGGTTCTTCATCCAAAGCCGTCAAGATCACTTTCAATAAACCTATCCTCCCCAAGCTCACAAACATTTCCATCACAGAATTCGTAGTCCACCCTTTTGTGGCCCCCGTACGTAGGTGCAGAAAGTGTGCACGGCTGGGCCACAACCAAGATCAATGCCGTGCACCTAAACAAATATGTACAAAGTGTGCCGGGCCCGGCCACGCAGCCAAGGACTGCGTGGCTCACACGGCCAAGTGTATAAACTGCGGGGGCCCACACTCGGCAGCCTACAATGGCTGCCCCCAATTCCAACTTAGACTTAAGGCTAACAAAATTAGGGCCGAGGTCTTCATTACGTACGCAGAAGCCATACGCAGGGCCAAATTGGCCCTGACAGCTGAAGATGAACAGAAACAACAAAACCGTGCCCCCCCCTCCCCCCCCCCTGAAGTAGACCCCTCGTGGCGAATGCCCCCTCAACAACAACAACAACAAGTGCCCAAAAACACCTACGCCTCTGCTGTGTCAAGAAGATCGACACAGCAAGCAAAGACCCCTGCACTCACAACACAACCACCCACACCCAACAACATCCCCACCCCGTTCCCCAACCAAGCCCCTCCCCCCCCCCTCACCCCCGCCTCACTGCCCCCCACAGTTCGCCTTTCAACAAGAACAAGGCTCTCAAGTACAATCACAAGAAACCTACGTAACAAGGCAACTAAAGCAAAACAACAAGCCGCGCAACAAAACACCCAAACACGCATTAATGACCTCATAACCGAAAAAATCAACAAACAGACAGCAACAATGATGGACAAACTCACTACACATATGGATAAATTATTTAAATTACACACAAATCTGACTACCACCACTCCACCCCCCAAGTCTCCAGCAGCACCCCCTCCCCCCCCCCCTCCCCCCCAGTGTCCTCTCCTTCCCACCCCCTCTACCCAACAAAACAACGGGAAATCCCCTGCAGAGGTCTTCATGACTGAAGTCCTCAAGCATTTTGCCAGGGCCAGAGTCACTAATAAACCAAAAATTCTGTTGGAGGGACTAGCTTCCCTCCTGCCCCCCACCTGTGACCCCTCAACTATCCAAATGGGTCCAGGAAGCAGCCTCATGAGACTTGCAGAGCTGGCCTGCGGAAGTCCGGGCTCTAGCAGCCAGGAGGGCAAGGGTAGGATGTCGTCACAGTCCTCCCGGAAGGCCCAACAACAGAAAATATAACCCCACCATTCTATTAATAGTATCATTATAGTAGTAACCTCCCTTTTAAGCACTAAAATCGCAGCACCAAATTTTAGTATCTTGCAGTGGAACTGTCGTTCCATTGCAAGAACCATTGACCATTTAATACACTTTTTAGAAACTAATAAGACCAAATATCAAATTTTATGTTTACAGTCCCTAAGTACAAAATTTTCCGAACTTCCCAAAATTTTCGGCTACCAATATCCCCCTAATGTTAGTAACGAAAATGGTAGGGTGTATACCGCAACTTATATAAGTCAACACATTAAATACCTTTCAATTACATCACCAATAGTCACCGACAACAACACCATTTATTCCAACACTATTCAACTGACCGTCAATGGCACCACAACAAATCTAGTCAACCTCTATTTTCCAAAAGGCTACAACGCCAATGCCACTCGTGACTGGCTATCTTCACTCTCTAACTCTGTCTCCTGGGTAGTGGTGGGGGACTTTAACGCCCACCACCCTGCCTGGGAGGCCTTTAACTCTGGCCCCGATTCTGGAGGTACCAAACTTTTCCACGATATTATTAATTCCGATCTTGTACTTCTAAATGATGGCTCAGCCACTAGATTTCCAGATAGTCCTAAGCACAAACCGACCGCCATTGATTTATCTCTCGTCTCCCCTAACTTCGTAGTGAGTCACGAGTGGTATCCCTTTTCTGATACACTTTTTTCCGATCACAAACCAATCTCAATCGAATTCAACGTACCACATGAACAAACTAATAGAACAGAAAAACAACAACCTAAATACAACTTTGATAAGGCTAACTGGCACTTATTCCGCTCACTTTTAAACAAACATAACATCGAAAATACCGAACACGAACAGATAGAACCATATTATAATAACATTAGACAAGCCATATTGCAGGCCTGTGACAAATCGGTGCCTGTACTTCCCCTGCTTGGCTCTGATAAACCTAAAGCCAAACCATGGTGGAATGGTAGAGTCAGGCAGGCAGTGCAGGCCAAAAAGAAGGCCTGCAATCGCTTTGATTTACACCCTACCCCCCCCAATCATATTCTTAAGACAGAAGCCGAGGAGCATTGTGACGATATCATCAACGAAGCTAAACGAGATTTTTTCCAAGATAATGAAGATATATTAGATTACAAGGATTTAAGTAAAGCCTGGCAGAAACTGAAAAAAATCAATACCAAAGGTCATGTATGGGAGCCCAGAGTCCTCAAAAATAATAAATTAACCACAAATAACTTTGACACTGCCAATACCTTGGCGGAGACTTTCGCCCAGGCCAGCCAGACAAAATATCTCCCCACTAAAGATAAAATTAAACGACAAAGTATCCCCCACCATACTAAATCTAATGACAACTCCCACTACATCAATGCACCCTTGAAACTTACCGAGGTTGCTGCTTCCATTAACTTAATCAAAAAAACTAGTAAAGCAACAGGAGAAGATATCATCTCCTATAAACTCATTAAAGAACTTCCCCAATCTTTTCACAAAATTTTACATAATTTCTATTCCAAGTGCTGGGAGGGGGGAACTGTTCCTCAAGCTTGGAAGGAGGCACAGGTCATTGGGATCCTTAAGCCAGGAAAGCCGGCTAGGGATCCCAAAAGTTACCGCCCCATCTCCCTCACCCCACACTTGGGCAAAATTTACGAGCGTATCGTAAAACAAAGACTCGAATATTTTTTGGATAAAAACAACATTATCCCCACTTTTCAAGCAGGGTTCCGTGCACATAGAAACTGCATGGAACAAGTAGTCAGACTTACCTCCCACGTCAGACGGGCCTTCACGCGCCGAAAAAAGGTCCTGGCCACCTTTTTCGATATAAAAGGGGCCTATGACACAGTCTGGCATGGGAGGCTTCTGGACAAACTCAGCAGCCTCGGTATAGAAGGCAACACCTTTAACTTCATCCTTTCCTTTCTACACAACCGTAGCTTAAGAGTGAAAGTGGGTAAGTCCATGTCGATGTCTCACCAACTTGATATGGGAGTGCCCCAGGGCAGTATCATAGCCCCCACCTTATTCAACATTATGTTACACGATATCCATAAAGTAAAATTAGAAAACTGCAAAATATCTATGTACGCGGACGATATCGCCATATGGTCCGTCAACACCCCCCCCGGAAACTATTACAGCTTAGACCCCTTTCTACAAATCCACCAAACAAACATCAACAAAATAACAGACTACCTACACACTAACGGTTTCACAGTTGCCCCTCAAAAATGCGAATTCATGATTTTTTCCACAACTAAAGTTACAGACATCACCATCAAAATTGATAACATCACCAAATCACCAGTACAGTCCGTTAAGTTTCTTGGCGTCAACATTTCATACAACCTTCAATGGAACAGCCACATTCATTATTTAATTCAAAAAGCTAATAAAGCACTCAATTTCATTAAAGTTATAGCCCGCCAAAAATGGGCAAAAGACCCAAAATTCCTGACATTTTTAGTAAGATCACTGGTCCGTTCTAGATTAACATACGGTATGGAAGCTTTTTACTCCCTTTCAAAAACAGCCCTTAATAACCTTCAACGTTTCGAAATAAAAGCACTTAAAACTGCCCTGGGCCTCCCAAGGTATGCTATCACCGTTCTAATCTACCGAGACATCGACTGGACCCCCCTAACTCACCTAATTAAACAGAACTGTGCCTCACTATTAATCCGTTTATACGCTACCAATAACCTCTCCGAAAATGAATTTCTCACCTCTTTCTCAGATCCATACTTCGCCACCTCCAAAAAATACAAGAAATTCATCAACATCTATGACTATACATACGAACTAATGACAAAAGCAGACGTAGCCCTCAATAACATCACAGCTTTCCCCCAACATCGACCCCCCCAGTGGGATTGGGATCCACCTGACATCGATATCAACCTTCACCTCCTGTATAATAAAGAAAACGACATCAATAACCTCACCGTAGCCGCTAAAGAAAAGATTTATAACTTAAGACATTACTTATCCATTTATACAGACGGTTCCCTACTAACTAATCATAAAATCGGCTGTGCTTTCAGTATACCGAGCCTTAAAATTTCTAAATCATTTCAACTAAACCCGAATATTTCCATCTTTTCAGCCGAGCTTTGGGCTATACTGGAAGCACTAGCATTCATAAATAATCTTCCGCTTTCACCTTACCAAATCGTTATCTTTTCAGACTCTTTATCCTCAATTAAAGCCCTACAAGGCAACAACTATAATCGCGCCGAAATTAAATATGAAATCAGAAATATAATACATCAACTTAAAATAAGAGGTACCCAAGTATTATTAGTATGGATCCCTTCCCACTGTGGCCTGCTAGGGAACGATCTGGCTGACAGGGGCGCTAAGTCGGCCGCCTCGGGCCTTTCTGGAACCCCTACCAATATCAAACTTTCAGTGGGCGAAGCCAAAAGCCTGCTGAAAAAAGCAACTCACCAGGAGTGGGCAAAAGAATTGGATTCTAACGCCAAAGCCCACTCCTGGGACCCTAATATACACCAAGGGGGACTGTTCCTTTCCATTCCTCCCAAAACCCAATCCCTATTATTTCGAATCAGAACAAGGTCCAATTACTGCAAATATAAAAAACTGCCCTGTCACTGTAAAAACATCCTGGACCTTGATCATCTTTTTACCCCCTGTACCTATATTCAAAATCAACTTTCCACGTTTCTAGATAAACTAAAAGTATTAAAGATCCCCTTCACTCAAAAATCAATTCTATTCCGAGGCCCACATGAATGGTCCCCCTTGGTCTGGTTCGGAGAGGCCATAAGATCTGCCTCTTTCGGACACGAATTCTAAAAATCTAAAATTTTCAATTTAAGCCCATCAACATCTTTCACAGGAGAGGGAGGGGTCCTTCCGGACAGCGGTCCGCGCACCCGCCCACGTTCCATTTCCCCATCCCCCCCCCCTCTCCCCTTCTTTTAACATACAGCACGCCTCGATCGTTAGTGCTGGCTCTTTTTGAGCACACATTTTTACTCCCTTCTCCCCTGTGGACGGGTGTGCGGCCCGAACTCCGGAAGCTCACCTTCGTAGCCGTCACGCCACAGCGTCGCGCCATGTCGCCTGGGGTCCCTCCGCATACGTGCAGGACCTCTGTACACGGCGCCTTTCCTCTGTTTGGGGCGGGGAGGAGGGGTCCCTCTCCCTCCCTCCCCCCGCCCCAATCATGAAAGAATCGTTAACCTCCCTCTCCACCCTATCCACTCTTTCTTAAGCCTGGGCTCCCATATAATAGTCATCTTATAAACAATTATTATTAACAATATAGTCACCTGTGGAAGAACGAGGGCGGGGGGGATTTTGTAGCCACCCCCCCTTGGGATCCTGCAGCTGACCACTTATAAAAACTCTAAAGATACATTTTCAACCCTTGCCCTATATACTTAACCAGATTACGCAGCCTTGCACGGCTAAACATGTTAGCATTTCATTGGTCCTGGCAAAAACCAATAGAGAAAAACTACTGCGTAATCAAGGCCTCAGCAGATAGCGTATATTCGCTCGTTACTACATCAAAATTTTCAACACTTTCTATTGGTCCTCCCGCTTAACGGAGAGGGTCCAAATCACACACACACCTCATATACACCACATTGGTTGCCATGGTCACCGACTGCCGGCCGGGTCAAACTCCATTCTCCCCTCCATAAGACTTATCCTTTAAATACCAATACCTTTTATAAATCAAGTTTTAACAAATTTTAAAAAAACACTTACGACATAATTTTTACATGACCATGACTTATTCCCAGACAACAATTCGTTTTAATACCACATTTACACATTTGTTAACACGGACACCTCCACCAAGCTAAGTCATGTTACGGCTGGGTGGTCTCCCTTAACCTGTTTTTGCGCTTCTGTCGCAAACATCAACTTACTTAACAGAATGAAAGATGAGTGAACGATATAAAACTAGGGTAGAACTCCCCATGTTCTGGGAACCTTTTCTTACTTTTATTTTTTTTGTCTTATTCTTTTGTTCGTCGAGTTGATCTCCCCCTTGTTGGGGTGGGCCTGCGTGAGGTGGTTGACGCAGGGATGGCCTGCGTATCGCCCCTCTCGTTTGTCCTGCCCCCTCATTGTGTGCAGAGACCCTCCGAACCCCCTCCCTCCACTCTTTTGTTGTTCCCAGAACTAATAGAAAACATAAATCGTATAAATTTAAAATAATAATTTCATTCTTTTTACACCTTTTTTAATCCAACTATCCACCATGTAAAAATTTTCCCAACTCTACTCCTAAGGGAGTTCCCGAGGGAGAGAGTTCCCCCCCTTAGTTGGATTTTTAAAAATTTTTACATAATAGGGCCTTTGCCCCGTGACCCAAACTTTTTGGGTTCACAAATTTTGTAAATAAATAAAATAAATCCCTGTAAATACTATCTTTTAAAATAAATATAGGCCACTTTAGGCTTTTAATAATAAAACACATCTCTTCGGATTTTAAATTCGTAGCCCTGGATTTTTAATTAAAGAGGGTTGTTTCGGTACCCCCAGACAAATAACTGGATTTTATATAACATTTTTACATCTAAAAGAATACTCTTATCACTTACCTTGAAATCTATTCATTTTAACTCGAACACTGGTTCACCATCTTCCCAAAATGAACATATTTTAGCTTGCCTAAGAGATCCCCCCCTTCCCACATACTATATATATTGTTCCGTCTTGTATATGTTTGTCACGTGATGTTTTATATATGATTTGACCATACCCTACTAATACACATGTCCCATATGTGCCTTCCCGGGTCGAGAGGACGTAAAACACCAAAATTTCCTTCCTTCCTTCCTGTGCCTGCACTCCCCCTGTTTGCTCCCGATAAGCCTACTGCCAAACCATGGTGGAATAGCACGGTCAAACAGGCGGTGCAGGCCAAAAAGAAGGCCTGCAATCGTTATGATTTACACCCCTCCCCCCCAACTATATTCTTAAATTAGAAGCCGAGAGTCACTGTGACGACATCATAAATGAAGCTAAAAGAGAATTTTTTAATAGTAACGAAGATATTTTAGATTATAAAGACCTTAGTAAAGCATGGAAAAAACTTAGAATAATTAATACGAAACACTATGTAAGGGAGCCCAGAGTCCTCAAAAACAACACACTAACAACCAATAATTTCGATACAGCCAATACCTTGGCGGAGACTTTCGCTCAGGCCAGCCAGACAAAGTTCCTCCCCACTAAAGACAAAATCAAACGCCAAAGTAATCCTCATCATACAAAATCAGACAACAACTCTCACTATATTAACGCCCCTCTGAAAATTGCCGAGGTTGCTGCTTCCATTAACTTAATTAAAAAAACTAGTAAAGCTACAGGAGAAGACCCTATCTCCTACAAACTAATAAAAGAACTCCCCCACTCATTTCATACCATTCTACATAACTTTTACTCCAAGTGTTGGGAGGGGGGAACTGTCCCCCAGGCGTGGAGGGAGGCACAGGTCATTGGGATCCTCAAGCCAGGAAAACCGGCTAGGGACCCCAAGAGCTACCGCCCCATCTCCCTCACCCCTCACTTGGGCAAAATTTACGAGCGTATCGTAAAATATAGACTAGAATATTTTCTAGACAAAAATAATATCATCCCCACTTTCCAGGCAGGATTCCGTCCCCATAGAAACTGTATGGAACAAGTAGTAAGACTTACCGCCCATGTCAGACGCTCCTTTACACGTCGTAAGAAGGTCCTAGCCACATTTTTTGACATCAAGGGAGCCTACGACACCGTCTGGCATGGGAGGCTCCTAGATAAACTCAGCAGCCTCGGCATAGAGGGCAACACCTTTAATTTCATCCTCTCTTTTCTACACAACCGCAGCCTAAGAGTTAAGGTGGGTAAATCCCTGTCGATGTCTCACCAACTTGATATGGGAGTGCCCCAGGGCAGTATCATAGCCCCCATTCTATTCAACATCATGGTACACGATATTCATAAATTAAAACTAGAAAACTGCAAGATATCGATGTACGCAGACGACATAGCCATATGGTCTATCAACACCCCTCCTGGAAACTATTACAGCCTAGATCCCTTCATACTGATACATCAAACTAACATCAACAAAATAACTAACTATTTACATACCAATGGATTCACTGTCGCCCCTCAAAAGTGCGAATTTATAATTTTTTCTACTACTAAAACGAACAATATCACCGTTAAAATCGACAATATTATTAAAACACCTACACCCACTGTCACATTTCTTGGAGTTGTTCTATCTTACAACCTTCAATGGAACACACATATCCAACATCTAATTAAAAAATCCAATAAAGCCCTTAATCTTATAAAAATCCTATCCTAACAAAAATGGGCTAAAGACCCCAAATTCCTCACATACCTAGTTAGATCATTAATCCGCTCTAGATTAACTTACGGAATGGAAGCTTTTTACTCCCTTTCTAAATCAAATTTAACTAAACTCCAACGTTTCGAAGTAAAAGCCCTTAAAACTGCCCTGGGCCTCCCAAAGTATGCTATTACTGCCCTAATATACAGAGACATCGACTGGGTTCCCCTTGCTCACCTGATTAAGTACAACTGTGCCTCCTTATTAATCCGCTTATATGCAACAAACAACTTTACAGAAGACCAATTCCTCACCTCTTTCTCTGACCCATATTTTGCCACCTCAAAAAAATACAAAAAATTCATTAACATCTACGACTTTACTACAGACCTCATGACTAAAGCTGAAATCTTCCTAAATAACATCGCAGCCTTCCCCCAACACAGACCCCCACAGTGGGATTGGGATCCACCAGATTATAGATATCAGTCTACATATCCTTTACAATAAAGAAACAGACATCAACCGCCTCACAGTAGCAGCTAAGGAAAAAAATTACAATCTAAGACATTACTTATCCATATATACCGATGGTTCCCTATTAGATCCAAATAAAATAGGGTGCGCCTTTCAACATCCCAAGTCTCAAAATTTCAAAAAATCCTTTCAACTCAGTCATAACATTTCCATCTTTTCAGCCGAACTCTGGGCCATCCTAGAAGCACTGGCATTCATTAATAACCTACCAATCTCACCATTCCAAATTGTTATATTTTCCGACTCCCTATCATCCATTAAAGCACTACAAGGCAACAACCACAACCGTGCCGAAATAAAATACGAAATTAAAAAACTAATTCACCAACTTAACATCAGAGGCACGCAGACCTATTAGTTTGGATCCCATCCCACTGTGGCTTGGCTGGTAATGATCTGGCTGACTGAGGCGCAAAGTCGGCCGCCTCGGGTCTTTCTGGTAACCCAGTTCTATTAAACTCTCAGTGGGCGAAGCCAAAAGCCTACTAAAAAAATCAACACACCAGGAGTGGGCAAAAGAATTGGAACAATACGCCAAAGCCCACTCCTGGGACCCTAAAATTGTTCAAGGGGGACTGTTCCTTCCCATTCCTCCCAAAACACAATCCCTAATATTTCGATTAAGAACAAGGTCCTACTTTTGTAAATTTAAAAATCTGCCCTGCAAATGCAACAACACCTTGGACCTTGATCATCTATTTACCCCCTGTAATTACATCCAAAACCAACTTTCATCCTTTCTAGATAAATTAAAGAATTTAAATATCCCCTTTACCCAAAATTCCATTCTATCCCGAGGCCCACAGGAATGGTCCCCCCTGGTCTGGTTCGGGGAGGCCATCAGAAGTTCCTCTTTTGGCTACAACTTCTAACAATCTACCACATAAATTTTCATCACATAGCCCTTCTATACATCTTTCACTGGTGAGGGAGGGGTCCCCCCGGACAGCGGTCCGCGCACCTGTCCACACTCCACCCCCCAACTTCCCCCCCCACCCCCTGTTTTTAATACGCAGCACGTATTCCATTAGTGCTGGCTCTTTTGAGCACCCCCTTCTTTTTATTCCCTTCCCCCCGGTGGATGGGTGCGCGGCCCGAACTCCGGGGGGGTGCCTTCGTAGCCGTCACGCCACAGCGTCGCGCCATGTCGCCTGGGGTCCCTCCGCAGCCGTGCAGGACCCCCGCACACGGCGCCTTCCCTCTGTCTGGGGCGGGGAGGAGGGGTCCCTCTCCCTCCCTCCCCCCGCCCCAGTCATGGGAGAATCGTTAACCTCCCTCACCAACCTATCCCACTCTAAACTTGGACTCTGGACTCCCATGCTAAGTTATAAACAAATAATATTAACAGGCCCATCTGCATGACATCGAGGGCGGGGGAGATTTTGTGGCCCCCCCCCCTCGGGACTCTACAGTTGGGTTCTGATAAATAATAATTTTTGATTTGCCTTATTGCCAAATAAACAAACACATAATCTGACATACCATACAGCACCGTACAGGGAACTCCCATGCTCTTCATTGGCCCTGGCAACCCAACAGAAATCCCAGCTGTATGGTAGAGACCTCTGTACAAGCGTATATTCGCATAATATTATCTACGAACAAAATTTTATCACCCTTCTCACCTACACAACCCAACTCACTCTACACCCACCCACGTACCACGGCTGCCGATTGCCGCCAGGTCTCTATGAAATCAAGTAACTTTTATTACAGCATAAGTTTTATCATCGAAAAATCTTTTATCCAATACCCCCTGACATCCCAAAGAACTTATCCCAATCATTACACATTTTATACCCCATTCACTATTTTACCTACCAACCTACCCTTCCCACCATACATTTTAACCAGCTCACAGAACGGTGGGGTGGTCTCCCCTTCCAGCTGCGATTTTATCGCAAAAATAGAGATAGTATAGAAAGAATGATCGAATGAATGAATAAACTAGCAATTAGGCATTTTGCCCCACCTCATGTTCCGGGAACCTTTTTTCTTTCCTTTATTTTCCACCCTTCCTTTCGTCGAGTTGATCTCCCCCTTGTTGGGGTGGGCCTGCGGGGGGGTGCTGACGCAGGGATGGCCTGCGTATCGCTCCCCTCGCTTGTCTTGCCCCCTCATTGTGTGTTGAGACCCTCCGAGTCCCCCTCCCCCTATTCTTTTGTTGTTCCCGGAACATAATGTAAATAATAAACCTAAAATATAACTTTACTCTTTTAATAAAAGGATGAACTATCCACAAATGTAAATACCTTCCCCTGCTCTACTCCCCAGGGAAGTCCCAGGGGAGAGAGTTCTCTCCCTCGGTGGATAATTTAAAAATTTTTATAAAATAGGGCCTTTGCCCCGTGATCTACATTATAGATCACAAACTTTTTGTACATAAATCTTATAAATACATGTAAATAAAAATTTTAAAATCATAAATAAAGGACAGTGTTGTCTTTTAATAATAAAATAAAGCTATTCAAGCTTTTTAAAACCCCGTAGCCCTGAATTTTATACACTATCGGTTGTTTCGGTCGCCAAGACAAGAATTTCGAATTTTATATAACACCCTACATTTTTACATTTTCATTTAACACGAACTTCGGTTCCAAAATAATTTTAAAATCCGAACTTCGGTTCACAATCTTCTTAAATAAACATCTTAAACTTGATCGCTAGGAGAATTCCCCCCCCCCCCCCCCCTCCACCACTATATGTTCGTCCATGTTCTGTCCTCATGTGTCCTGTGATGTTTTATCTTTATTTACCCATACCCAGCTAATACACATGTCCCATATGTGCCTTCCCGGGTCGAGAGGACGTAAAACACCAAAATTACTACTAGAGTTCAATGTGCGACTCCCCCCCCCCCCCCCCCCCCCCATTATACCACTATATGTTCGTCCATGTTCTGTCCTCATGTGTCCTGTGATGTTTTATCTTTATTTACACATACCCAGCTAATACACATGTCCCATATGTGCCTTCCCGGGTCGAGAGGACGTAAAACACCAAAATTACCACAGACGGACACACACACAGACAGACAGACACCCAGAAAACCGAATTAGCATGATAACATAGACTCACTTTTCGTGTCGTTGACACGAGTGAGCCAAAAATCAATTTTAGCAAAGAAATTCAGTGAACTTATATTTTCACTACATATCAATCTACACTATTACTAGTATTAGGTTACTGTCACATGTATTAATATCGATCTAACTAATAAAGTCCTGGGTAATTTGTCATTCGTGTTATAAAGATGACAATCTGTTTGATATTAGTAAACACTCAAGAGCCACAGGTTTGCTAAAACGCATCTACGAGACGTATCGGAGAGTATATTTTGCTCACGTTCAAAAACTCAGTAGCTTCAAACGGGATTAGATCATAATAGATGTTCATGTAAAAAAAAAAATCACTCAAATTCTCTACCCCCCACCCAAATGATATTGATACTGACATAATTAATCACATAAATTACCAGGATGCGAAAGAAAACGAAACAAGGATGACGCTGCACTAATGGTGACACCTCCTTCTCCATGTGAGGCTATCCCACACTTCTTTCTATTCGCTTGTCTTGAAGAATTATGTCTTTGGGCTTTCTGGGACCGCCCACTATGCTTTAAAACTCGGCTCAGATCAAAGAGTATGTATCTCAATTCTACGCAAAATAGCGATTCTTACTGTCTCGCATAATTGCATATATTTTTTTTATAGCTCTTCCGTTATAAATGACATTGAAATAATATCTCTCTCTCTCTCTCTCTCTCTCTCTCTCTCTCTCTCTCTCTCTCTCTCTCTCTCTCTCTTTGTGTCTTTGTGTAGACCCATTCAGGACAATAAACTCAACGCGTTTTGAAATAAACTCAACGGGTTTTGAAATAATTATCACAGTTTTCCTGTTAGTTTAATATCAATTTGTCAAATTATAAAACTCTGGCATCATATCTTAGAATCCAAACAAGATTCTTACATTAATGTCATTTACAATGAAATGTTAAACAATGAAACTAGTCAGTCACCATGGGTTAAATTCGTCAAATCTGTTTTAAACGCCCTTGGATTGACACATGTCTGGAACAACCAATACACGTTTAACATAAATAAATTATGTAATCCAAAATAAACTAAAAGAAGAATATATTTCATTTTGGAGAAAAAGAAAATCTGAGACACAATCAAAACTAAACTAAACAAGATTACAAGCAAATACAGAACTGAACCATATTTCACAAATCCTTTAATAAACTTTAACCAAAAACAGATGTTATGCAAACTAAGAACTTCTTGCCATGAGCTTAAAATAGAAAAAGGTAGACATTCTAATATACCTAGAGAGAAAAGGTTATACTTACAATGTAACCAAGTAGAAGATAAAATTCATGTTTTAGATAATTGTACAAAGCATAGCAAAAATGCAGCATATATAATGTTACACCTAGCAAATTAATTACAAATGACGCCTTTATAAGTGAGCTTTGCTAAATGTAACAATTGTTACAATTTGGGCAAATTGTTACATTTTCGGCAGGAAGTGCTGCCCAAAATGGAACAATTGTTACATTTTGGGCAGGGAAGTGGCATCAATAAAGAAGGAAAAAAGACACAATACTAGGACACCCAGTGAAAGTGTCTGTGGGTTTACCACTCCGTATTTCATCATTTTTGTGTGCAGTGTTAAAGTCCAATTTGTAACAATTGCCCAAAATGTATTTATATTTTGGGGCTGTCAAGGCTCACCCAAAATGTAACAATTGTTACAATTTGGGCAAATTGTTACATTTTGGGCAGAATTGTTACATTTTGGGCAGCAAGTGCTGCCCAAAATGTAACAATTGTTACATTTTGGGCAGGGTGAAGTGGCATCAATATAGAATAAAGAAGAAAAAAAGACACAATACTAGGACACCCAGTGTCTGTGGGTTTACCACTCCGTATAGCCGACCAGCAAAACCACAAATACCAAGAAGCATATTGACCATAGGCAAGACCAATGCACCCCCAGACAAAGCCCCAGACTGTCGCCTTAGGGTCTTATATGTCTCAAAAATAGTCCCGGGAAAAATGAAATGTTAGGTCTTTATCTAGTGTCCCAAGACGGGAAGTCTAAATTGTTTTTGCAGCCAAATCAAAAGAAGCTAGGAAAGTAACATCTGGCTCGCTCGTAACAAGATGGACTCAGACACGAATTTTTCACAGAAGATGATGATCTTTAATGATGGGCCGGTTAACCGCCGTTTTGTCCAAATGTTCTATTACGTTTCGTCCAAATGAAAGTTGGAGTTATAAAAACTCATTCTTAATAAGTTCTCATTTTAAAAAAAAATAGGTTAAATAAAATGAATAACAAGCTGACCGCTGACACTGATCACGTTGGCCTAATTTGACCTCAGCATGCAGCTGAACGTCAGTCCAATGAATAGAAGGGGCGCATGCGTACTCATCACTTTTTTGGACGCGCGCTTGTTGCACTTGCAGGAACCTAGACATCTCCTACAAAAATCTTCAAAAAATTATGTGGTTTTAGTTGTATCATGTGCAATCGATTTCATAGATCAAAAAATGACATTTGTTGTGAATAAATCGTGCGATTTTAGAGTGTGATGGTGGCTATGTGACTCAGTATGTTCGGATAGTGTGTGATAACAATTAAAAGGGGAAGAACCGGTGCTTAATAATGGCGGAATCTCCAGAAAGTCTGGCACTAGGTAGTACGGATGCGGATACCAATACCATACTGAAGTCAATGAGTGATGTGTTACACAAACTAGTAGACAAAGTGAACACCTTAGAGTCGAAAGTGGAAAAAACTGAAGTGGCTGCTTCGTTTGGTGATCACCAACACGATATTCCGCCCGTCAGTAGTGAGGGCGGCTGTTCCCTCGGACAGGGTGCGAGCAGAGATGAAGAAAGTGAAGCTGCATTTTGTGTCGAGGTGCATGAGAATGATAGTGATAAGAATGACATTTTCTCAGTTTTGGAGAACGAGCTGGAAAAATCTGAACAGTTGTGTTGACCCAAAACTGGCCCACATTGTTCAGAATAGATTTCGGACCCCAATGTCTGAACAAAGTTTGGATACAAAACTCCAAAAGTACCTTATCCCCGAGAACTGCACGGAGATCAACGAAGAAATCACACAAAAATGTAACCTCGACAGGGCCTCTCGAAACGCAGACAAGAGGCTACACCACGTGCAAAGCATACTCGCCAAGGCATCTGCAGCGCTCATTAGCAGCAGCCAATCACATTCGCCACTGACGTGGCCAGTGGTTCGCGCGCGCACAGCGCCAGCGACACGCTCTTGACTCAAGAGGTCAACAAAGCTCTCTCTGTGAATGGAGATATCCTGGCCTTCCTGGGAACGGCACAGCACGAACTTTCGCTGCGTAGGCGATATCAACTACAACCGTCTTTGCCAAAAGACTTCGCCTCCATCTGTGGCAATGAAAAAATATCTGTCACTGACCAACTGTTTGGGGAGGACATTGAAAGACACATTAAAACAGCCAAAGAGTCATACAAAGCAAAAACACAGTCCCAACCCCAATACTCAGGATCATACAGAACACACCCCTACAAACGGAACACCACCTTGCAAGCCTTTTTTAGGCCACAGTTTTCCCCACAACCACCGGGGGAACTTCAGCCACAGGGGGCGGGGCACCAGGACACACAGGGGATTCCCCAGGAACAGGGGAAGACAATAACAACGCACCATGTATTGGAAGAGCAGCCAGATGGAAACCAGGTGAGACAATATGTAGAGAAGACAATATTGGAGTTAGAGGAAAAAGCATTGCATTTCAAGGCAGGACAAATTAGTCAGCACATACATGAATGGGAAAACATAACTATTGATCAAGATATTTTAAAAATGGTCGAAGGTGTGGATATAGATCTCACTGAAGTCCCAACACAACCAAACATCCATGCAACAACCTTTTCTGCTGAACAGATACAAAATATTGATTCAGAGGTAAAAGACTTATTGAGAAAACAGGTTATCGTAGAAAGTGAACATGAAGATGGGGAAATTATCTCCTCTATATTCGTAAGACCCAAAAAAGACAACAGGTGGACAATGATTTTAAACCTGAAAAAACTAAACGAGAGTGTCGAGTATCATCATTTTAAAATGGAAACATTAAAACATGCCTTGACACTAGTTACAAGAGATTGTTTCTTCTGCTCCATAGACTTAAAGGATGCTTATTTCTCTGTACATATCAACAGAACGTCACAGAAGTACTTGAAGTTTGTTTGGAAAGAAACTCTATCAGTTTACAGCGTTTCCCAATGGTCTAGCATCTTGCCCAAGGCTCTTCACTAAACTGTTGAAGCCAGTTATGGCACAAATGCATTTGTTAGGGTTTATTTCCACCATTTTCATTGATGACAGCTTGCTGTTTGGGGACACAGAAAACGAATGTTTTGACAATATGAAGCAGACTCTCTCACTTCTAGACAAATTGGGCTTTGTAGTCCACCCACATAAATCAGTCTTGACCCCCACCCGCAAAATAACGTATTTAGGAGTGGAAATTGATTCCACGAAAATGGCAGTTACTCTAACGCTAGACAGGAAAGAAAAAATGTATAGTGCAGCCTGTAAACTGTTAACGCATAAACCCATCACAGTTTATTGGATTAGTGATAGCTAGCTTTCCTGGCGTGAAGTTTGGGCCTCTATGGTACAGATGCATGGAGAAAGACAAAGTTGATGCATTGCAGGCACATAAGGGCAATTATGATGCCACTCTGACTTTATCAGATAAAGCAAAGACAGAAGTGCTATGGTGGAAAGAAAACATAATGACCTCTGAAAATGATATTGAATCAGACCCCGGTAAACCAGACTTGATTCTTTATACAGACGCTTCTCTTACGGGCTGGGGCTGCTCAAGCACCTTAGGAAAGACAGGGGGTCAGTGGAACCCCAATGAAGCACAGGACAGTATTAATGTATTAGAATTAAAGGCTGGACTGTTAGCGCTAAAATCCTTTGTTGCAAACAAAACAAGGGCGTCGCCGAGCGGCAGACATGTCCGTCACCAGCAATGCCACGCACTTGCGACACCCCGTAGAGTATCACATCCTGACACAAAATTGGAAGGGATTCTGTCTTCTAGTTCACGAGATACAGCTTGAAGAAGAAACATATAGCGCAAAGAAGGACATTTCGGTTTTCAAGGTCACACTTCAAGGTCAAGGTCAGCATGGTGATAATTTATGCTCGGATGTTTTCTTCTCTAGGGTATACAGTACCACACACAATCTGAAGCGCTTCTGTCAAGTACCAATGTGGAAAATATGGCTTAAAACCCAATGTGTAGACCCCTACCACTTTCAAGGCCTACTGATCGCCCGGACCGTGACCTTAACCTTGATCGGTATGCCACCATCAGAACGGGCATAAGCCAAAGTGCCTTCATGCCAAATTTGAAGACTCTAACACTAACGGTGTGGGAGTTATGGCCCCTAAAACATTTTCGATTTTCAAGGTACGCCAAGGTCAAGGTCACGACGGTAATATGGTTTGCACGGATGCCTTCCTCTCATGGTGACACACCAGCACACACAATTTGACGCGATTCTATCAAACCGTTCGAAAGATATCCTTGGGACAGACAGAAGGAGACAAAAATGACCCTCCGATTTTCAGGCTCCAGCGATCTTTTTGACCTTGACCTTGACCTTGATCGGTATGCCATCATCAGAACGGGCATAAGCCAAACCACCTTCATACCAAGTTTCAACATCCTATGTTGATCGGTGCCCGAGATATGGCTAAAAATAGATTTTCGGTTTTCAAGGTCGTACGTCAAGGTCAAGATCACGACGGCAAAATGGTTTGCGCCGATCTCTTTCTATTAGGGAGGCACACCTTCACACAAAATTTGACGCGATTCGGTCAAGCGGTTCGGGAGATATCATTGGGACAGACAGAAAAAAAACAACAACAACAAAAAAACAAACAAACAAACAAACAAAAATACAAACCAGCCCATCGCAATAGTCCGTCTTGGTGACGGACTAACAAGTGTACATGTTAGGCTTATACAACTGCTGTTGCTTGTGTGTCAAAGATGGGAACCAGTCATTCAGAGACATGCAATGAAATAACACATCAGATCTGGGAATTTTGCATTGAACGCAATATAAGGCTCTCTGCTGCATATGTGCCGGGTAAAATAAACAAAGAAGCTGATGAGGAGTCCAGAAAAATGAACCTAGATGCAGAATGGAAACTGAGTTCATCTATTCTTTCTGATGCTTTGTGCTTACTGGAAATGCAACCAGAAATAGACTTGTTTGCCTCTAGACTAAATAAGCAAATAGATCAGTATATCTCTTATAGACCTGTGTGTTTCTATGCAACAAGGATCAACAAGGAAAAGGCAAGGGGGGTCCTAGTAGTGCCAGACCGGCCGAGCCAGCCGTGGTACTCACGTCTGGCAAAGATGCTGATCAAAACACCCATTCTGGTGTCTGCAAGGGACAATTTGCTGACAATGCCGCAGATACCACAAGAAAAACATCGCCTACGCAAATCTCTTCGTCTGATTATTTTCAGGAAACGTCTCAGAAAGTCTGGCCTTTCTCAGAACGCAACACGCATCATCTGCTCCTCCTGGAGGGAGGGCACACAGAAATCATACTCGACTTTCATTAGGAAGTGGAAAAGGCATGCGCGTAGGCACAACATTTGTGAAGTTTCACCGACTCTAACTCAAGCAATAAACTTCCTTGCTACCCTTGTAAACAGTGGGCTGAGCTATAGTGCAGTGTGTATTGCCAGATCAGCTTTATCAAACTATCTGGACATTAAAGGCTGTGGACAGTTTGGGGACCACCACTTAGTGAAAAGATTCATGAAGGGAGCTTTTGAGCTAAATCCAGCTCTACCCAGATATTCAGAGACATGGGATGTTGATTTGGTGCTTCAGCACCTGGACAACCATTAGAAAACATAACGCTTAAAGAATTATCTTATAAACTAGCCATGCTTTTAGCCGTTCTGTCTGGACAACGATGTCAAACTTTATTGTGCTTATCATTAGGAAAAATGCGGCTAAGGGAAAACAAATGTGTGTTTTACATAGACTCTCTATTAAAGCAATCAAGGAAAGGGAAGCACCTTGCACCACTAGAATTTGTAGCATACCCAAATAACATTAGCCTAATAACATTACGGTATAAAACACTACATTTCAAGGACAAAGGAGCTACGTGGCAGTGAACTGTAAGTTACAATCTCCTTTTTCCCAATTTTGATTGAGTATGGTCAGTAATTGCTCTAAAAATTCATTGGACTGACGTTCAGCTGCATGCTGAGGTCAAATGAATAAATCATGCGATACTTACATAGTAAGTTGAAGCATCGATCAGGATTTGACCGATGTATGCAGCAGGAACGTCATAGTCCAATCCTACCCAATGTACTTATTCCTCACCCAATCTTATATTAATGGAATCTTATCTATCTTACGGTAGGGTGAACACCTTTACCACATACCTATACTCGTATCTAATTACTGACCATACTTGTTCCTGAAGTGTGATGAGTACGCATGCGCCCCTTCTATTCATTGGACTATGACGTTCCTGCTGCATACATTGGTCAAATCCTGATCGATGCTTCAACTTACTATGTAAGTATCGCATGATTTATTCATTTTACCGTTTGAATGCTAATTAGTGTATTAGGAGATCATATGAACAATTGTTGATGTGTCACTGACCAGTGGTCATTTTGGCCTATTTTCACTGTTTGACTGCAAATTAGTGCATTAGGGGTTCAAATGAACAAATGTTGATGTCGTTGACCAGTGGTCAGTGTCACTGACCAGTGGTCACTTTCGCCTATTTTCACTGTTTGACTGCAAATTAGTGTATTAAGAGTTCAAATGAACCATTTTTGATGTCGTTGAACAGTGGTCAGTATCACTGACCAGTAGTCACTGTGACGTAAGTGTCCCGCGCGACCCCTCTTTCTTATCTACACCCTCCCCCCTCTCCTTTTCATTTCTCGGTCCGGCCGCCACTTTAATTGCCATCCACCATCAAACGAACGCCGATTAAGGCATTTATCCCTTTGAAGCCGGGTTTACCTCCCCTGTCAGCATGTAACACCTACAGTGGTTATCTCCCTTTACCCCCCCCCCCCCCCCCCCTTTTATCTCCGTTCCCCATCACGAGAAAGTGACATCAACAAGGATAGGAATGTCGGTTTGTGATAATGAGGTAACCGGCGCGTGATTGTTCTGTATCCCTATACATAAGACTAGGACCTCATCTTGTGACGTGTCGACTGCTATAAACCAATGACAGGCTTTCATTGTTTGAAAGTGAAGGCTATAATTGGAGTAGTGAGAAAAAGTTTTCACACAAGACGCTGAAACGTAGCTAGAGCAACACTCCCAGCCAGTCATAATAAGCCCACTAGTAAGTATTATTGATGGCTGGTGATTGAGATCTGGTTTGTTTGACCCTAGTTTTGATCTAGATCCTATGTTCAATGATGAATAAGGAGTAGATAGATATGTTATTGAAAAGAAGTGGTAAACATTCTGTTCTATTTATGTGCACTGATTATTTGTGTGTGTGTGTTTTTGACTTTAACTCTTTTGGTACCAGACCCGGATTTTATGCCTACTAACCCTTTTGTCTATTTTTAGTAGGAAACCTATGGGTTGCAATCTTGCACTTTATGATACCATTCCTTTCCAGGTGTTGGATGGAGAGTGATGTTGGCTTGATCACCTTTTATGTTTTACTGATCTCAGTTTGTTAACTGAAATTCAGATTATGTGTTCTTAGTGCTATTGTACAAGGGAAGCCTTCTAGCCAGTTGGGATTCACTAATTCCCTGCCGACTGAAGCCCCTTGTCTCTAAGCCATAGAGACCTACATCCACCTTCTCCTGTGATTATCAGCAGGGCATCGTGGGCCGGACGATTATCCCGGACTCACAAGCACCAAGACGGGAACGCCGCCAAGACAACCCGCACCCAGAATCCGCGAGGAGACCACGCCGTAACCGGAACCGGAACCGGAACGACTGGGAGCTACTCTCACCTGATGAGCAAGCCCAGACAACCCAGCACTCGCCGATCACTATGGAGGAACTTGACAACAGTTACGTCCCCCGGACCGCGCCAATCATTTGAACTTTAGTGAACCCTTCTCGCTTGGGGCTAACCTTTTAGAAAGACAAAAGTCTTGTAAATCCTTTCGGATTCCATTGTTTTTCATTCACATTTTGTTTTGGCGCCATTGAGCTGCTTTATTATTATTGTTGCATAATCTTATGCAGATTTTGTGAGTAAATAAAATACAAGTGTCAAATAATTTTGAACCCTTTGGTCAGACTGATGAGAGTGGGAGTCTTGTAATTTAATGTAAAACCCTACTTCTCTCTGTCTGCCATTAAGAGCAAATCAACCACTTGTATTTCTTACAATCATACGAGCCAGAACCCGGGCACAAATATAAATTTATTAGATGAAAAGGGGCCGGGAAAGTTGCTCATCTCCCATACCCTAGAGAAGTGGGTTAAAGGCAAATTTTCTACTTGAAAATTTAACACACTACAAGTCTTCCCTAGAGGCTTAGCCTTTTAACCCATTACCTCGTCACAGTCACTTTGGCCTATTTTCACTGTTTGACTGCAAATTAGTGTAATAGGAGTTCAAATGAACACATTTGTATGTGTTTGACCAGTGGTCAATGTCACTGACCAGTTGTCACTTTGGCCTATTTTCACTGTTTGACTGCAAATTAGTTTATTAGGAGTTCAAATGAACAATTTTATCTATGTGTTTTTCAGTGGTCAGTGTCACTGAGCAGTGGTCACTTTGGCCTATTTTTTTTATGTGGTTGACTATTGGTCAGTGTCACTGACCACTGGTCAACCACATCAAACCTTGTTCATGTGAACTCCTATTGTGTGTGTGAACACAATTGTTACATTTTGGGCAGAATTGTTACATCTTGGGCAGCAAGTGCTGCCCAAAATGTAACAATTGTTACATTTTGGGCAGGGAAGTGGCATCAATATAGAATAAAAAAGGAAAAACGACAAATCTGAATCTGAGAGGAAACAGAGTTTGACGTTGACGAGATGCTTGACAAAACTATGTTTTCACGACATATTAAACTATTAGAATGAGCTTGACGAATGCAAGAAACGTCTGTGCACCCGCAAAATGTCGCATCGTCCCAAAATGTCGTAATTGCGACGTTTTGCAGCAGTTGCGACATTTTGCGCGGCCATCCTCGTTATTACGACATTTTGCGTGGCAAGTGCCCACAGGAGTCACGGCTTTGGGAGTCATCGCCTCCACTCTTGAACAGAGAAATAAAGCTGACCATCCCGAGGGATGACTTCGGAGGACAATCTAGAGGAACGTCTGTGTAAAATGTCTATGCAGCGGAGTCATTGCACAGCAGATAAGTGTCTATAGAGTGACCGTTTTGGACGGAGCAACAAGTAGGGAAGCACACAAACACTCGAGACTATTGTGCAAGAACTACACAGAAACAGAAACCAATTAATTAAAGATCATCATAATCTGTGAGAAATTCGTTTCTGAGTCCATCTTGTTACGAGTGAGCCAGATGTTACTTTCCTAGCTTGGTTTGATTTGGCTGCCCCCAAAAATTAGACTTCCCGTCTTGGGACACGCTTACACTAGGTAAAGACCTAACATTTCATTTTTCCCGGGACTATTTTTGAGACATATAAGACCCTAAGGCGACAGTCTCAGGTCTTGCCTGTCCTATATGCTCAATGTTTGAATGCACAATAGGCTTCTTGGTATTTGTGGTTTTGCTGGTGGGCTCTGCAGTGATGAAATACGGAGTGGTAAACCCACAGACACTTTCACTGGGTTTCCTAGTATTGTGTCTCAATGGTTCTCGAGTGAAGAGCAGGCAAGTGCCCATGATGTCTTTATCTGTTGCTTCGGGTGTGGCCACTCCCCAGCACGGGTTTCCCGGGCTGGGATGGGTCTGCTCTTGGCTTTTGGGATGGAGGTCAGTGCATCTCAGGGTCTCTTTAGCATCAGTCCTGAAAGTCTTTCTTGATGTCTAGTAGTCTGCGTGCTAATATGTACCGTACATATCGATGGTTTGGAGTCAAAACGGACCAGCTTTAGATAGTCCATTGACGTATTATTGAACCTATTACAAAAACTAATAACTTGTATCAAACAATGACTGCAGAAATATATGCTTTTTATATTTCTGCAGTCTTTTTTTTATACAAGTTATTAGTTTTCGTAATAAGTTCAATAATATGTCAATGGACTATCTAAAGATAGTCCGTTTTGACTCCAAGCCATCCATATGCCCGTGCCCCACCACACACACACACACACACACACACACACACACACACACACACACACACACACACACACGCACCCCCCACCCACCCCCACACACACGCACACACCCCCACCCCCCACACACTTGCATATCAGGACCGGATTACTTACTTTTCTAAGGGATTTTCTTAATTGTTCATATGGTGAGCTTCATTTTTTTAATGCAAAATAGGCCATGTCATAAATAAGGGTAAAGCACGTTCAAAATTGACTTTCAGGTGTTTCAATAGCTGTTCATCGACATTGCTGGACCCTGAAAATCAGATTCAGATTTGTCTTTTTTCCTTCTTTATTCTATATTGATGCCACTTCCCTACCCAAAATGTAACAATTTGCCCAAATTGTAACAATTGTTACATTTTGGGTCAGCCTTGACAGCCCAAAATGTTACATTTGGGGTAATTGTTACAAATTGGGCTTTAACAAGGCACTCCAGAATAAGACTGAACACATTGTCAATGCAGCTCACGAATGCAAAGCAAGAACTTAGGACCTTCCTTGCTGATGAGTTTTCCAACTTGATTAAGAATCGTTGTTTTGCTAAAAACAAAACAAGAAAAAAAAGTGCACGACATAGGGGAGGAAGGAGGGGTGAGTGTGGCGGCACGGATTGTCTCTCTTCTCTCTTTCTCTGTCCCTCTGTTTCTGTTTATCCATGCAAGCGTCCCCGCGTGAGTGTGCGTACACTCGCATGTGTGTGTGTGTGTGTGTGTGTGTGTGTGTGTGTGTGTGTGTGTGTGTGTGTGTGTGTGTGTGTGTGTGTGTGTGTGTGAGTGTGTGTATTCTGACAGATAAATATGTGTTTGCATAGGTGAAGCTAGTGATGCGAGTACTAGTTTTAAAAAACTGGTTCTGTAGAACCGGTTCGAATAGGGAAAACCGGTTTAAAAGCGGTTCGGATTTTTGAACCGGTTTTCAACTCTACCTAATAAGTCCCCGAACAACTTCTAGAATCTTTGATTCATCACAAATAAAGTCTTGATAGGCTGTCATTGATGGTTTTGTGTCCGACCACCAAGCAGGTAAATAGTTTTTCATATGTTCACAAAGAAAAATCACATGGAAAGGTGTAATATGATGGCCACAAATGCAGGTTACATTTTTACAGAATTTTGTTTTCAGTGCATCAAGCCTGAATTAATAAAACTAGAATCCGCCCTTGATGAAGATTTTGTCCTGTTTTATAATCCATTAGCTTTTAAAAGAGTTTTTTTTGGTTCTTTTTATAGAGAGTAATGTCTCAGTTTGTCTTCTAAACACAGAATCCCAGGGTGCTTTTTCTAAAAGACTGTAATTTTCATGTAGCAATAAAGGAATATGAACTTTTGCTAAACTGTTTTCAGTGGCTGCGATATTTTTTGCTAACCGATCAACTCTTTCATTTGCAAATAATCCACAATGTGATGGGACCCAACAAAAGTCAATAGAAGAACCACGCAAAGACAAAAAATGAATGAATTAAATGGTGAATTTCTGATATAAGTTCTCTTCTCACTTCTCTTGTATGGGAATATTTTAAGGCTTGTAAGACAGATTTTGAATCAACACAAAATAATATCTGAAAGATGGAAAATGGAAAACTAAGAAGTACACACACATATGTGCGTGTACGCACACTCACGCAGGCACGCTTGCATGGACGAACAGAAACAGAGGGACAAAGAAAGATAGAGAAAGTGACAGAAAAATAAGAGAAAGAAAGCTAGCACTGGAGACAATCCGTGCTGTAAGGGTCGACACAGGTGGACAATCCGTGCAGCGGAGACAATCCGTGCCGTCTAGGCGGCACGGATTGTCTTCCTGCACGGATTGTCTCGGAGACAATTTGAGCAGCGGAGACAATCCGTGCCGCCACAGGGGGGGCAAAGATGAAAGAGTGGAGAGAACGAACGAACAAACGAATGTTTTTTTTATTGAAGGAAAGCGGAATAAGCAAAGTATACGGCTTTTTTTTCACCCGGCCCTCCGAACAAAAATAAAATAAAATTAAGAAATACAAATAGAAAAAAATCAAGGTCGTAAACGAACGCACCGTGCAAGGCATATAAATAAGATGAATTACATAATCATAATCATAATAATTAATAATAATAATGCGTATTTCTATAGCGCCTATTCTCAGTAAGGGCTCTAAGTGCTTTACAAAACATATTTACATTGATTAAAAAGAAAACATTAAACAATAAATATTAAACAAGAAAACAAACAACCAAAGAACTAACGCGAAGTAGCCTTGCACAACACACCACCACCACACACTGTCAGGACACTCACGCGCACGCGATTGCACACACAGACAGACACACAAACACACACACGCACATACACAGACACACACACGCGCGCGCGCGCACACACACACACACGGACAAAAACAAACCTAGAGCGCACGAATCCACGTACATTTGGGGGGGGAGAGGGGGAGAGAGGAGGGGGGAGGGGGGCGATTCAACATGTTTGCCCAATCCCACAATGCTCATTTACGCACGGAAGCAGACAGACAGACATTCACACATTCACACACACACAAGCGCACATACATAGATGCACGCGAATGTAAAAAAATGAGACAAGGCTCTTCAGACAAATCAAATACGATAGAAATCTTCACTAAGCTTTCTTAGTGAAAGTAACGGAATTTCAATTCGAACCGACAGTCGAAGTTGGTAAAAGAGGATATTATACGAAACGAGAGTGGTGGAATATTTATATACAAAGAAAAGAAAACTGGGTGAATTTTCTGTTTAGGTGTTGTCGTCCTTAGTCCTTGACACCAGGTGGAGTTTCATCTGAAGGCAGCTTCCTAGAAATGCCAAACTCACTCTCATAAGCACAATTGAAATGTGCAAGGGGAGAGGGTGGAATCACACACACACACACACACACACACACACACACACACACACACACACACACACACACACACACACACACACACACACACACACAGAGTGATACTGCAACACACACACACATACATACACCCCCCCCCCCCCCCCCCCCCCCCCCCCCCCCCCCCCCCCCCCCCCCCCCCCCCCCCCCCCCCCCCCCACCCCCCCCCCCCCCCCCCCCCCCCCCCCCCCCCCCCCCCCCCCCCCCTTCTCTCCCCCCCCCCTCTCCCCCCCCCCCTCTCTACAGACTACAAACAACTGGATATACTAACTTTTCAAGACAGACTTTTCCTTAATAAGGCAATCTCCATGTCAACGGAAATGCTCCAAAAAAGACAACAGACAAATTTGCGACAAACACAAGCAGACACACCCATTTGCTCTCATTCCCTCGACCAAATAATAATCTATTCAAATCTAGTCTCCTCTAGCTATGGAATAAATTACCCTCCATTTTAAAAAACCCATGAACTACTTCAAGAAAAAAAATGAAAATAATATCTCTTTAACAGGACATAATTGATCACTTTATTCCATTTATTTGAAATAATGGAAATGTACATAACATATTTTGGTAAGTAAATGTGATGTTTTAAATGTTTCGTTGTTGATGTTGATGTATATATTGTACATAATATGCTATTCGCCCAGTCCCCATCCTTCCTTCCTGTTTTTTTAATATTTGCTTGTTTCTTTAATTAATTTTTTACTTGTTTATTTTCCTTTTCTTGTTCGCTATTTTGAAATGCTTAGTTCTTTATTTTTACTTTACATAATTTTTTATGGATGATGTTACGGTACAATTTGTCGTAACGGTACAATTTGTCGTAAGACGACAAATTGTGCCGTGGTGTTACCTTTTTTTGTCTGCCGCGGCACAATTTGTCGCTAACCTGTAATACCGTAAAATACTGATACTGAGGCACAAACTGTGCAAAGGGAACAATCCCTGGCTTAAGACCTCCGCCCCCCCCCCTCCACGAATGCTTGAAAATATAAAACAAGGGCATTGCCGAGCGGCAGCAACGCCGAGTGGCAGATATATCCCTGCCTCCCCTTCCCATCATATCTTAGCCCCAACGATTTTGTCAAACCGTTTAGAAGATATCCATGGAAAAACAATTCACCGACCCTCGTATGTTCAGGGTCCACCGATCTCCATAGCCTTGACCTTGGTCGGTACACAATACACTATAAGCTGAACTACCTATATGCCAAGTTTCAACATCCCATGTTGACCAGTGCCCGAGATATGGCTAAAAAAAGACGTTTCGGTTTTCAATGTCATACATCAAGGACATGACTTTGACCTTGATAATTCATGTTCGGATCTTTTCCTGTTAAGGATGTACACCACCACAAAAAATTGAAGCAAATCTGCCACCACGTTCCCGAGATATAGTCAGAAAAAGCAAAACTCCAGATTCCAGACCCTACGATTATCAGGTTCCACTTATATAATTGACCTTGACCTTGACCTTAATTGGTATGCAAAATTCGGTAGCACCATAAGCCAAACCACCTTCATGCCAAGTTTCAACCTCCAGTGCCGGAGATATGCCTCAAAATAGAATTTTGGATTTCAAGGTCATACATCAAGGTCAATACCTTGAGCTTAATAGTTCATGTTCGGATATATTTCCATTTGAAGCAATTCTATCACCTCTTTCTTAAGATATCCTTAGGACAGACAAAAGAGAAAAAAAAAAAACCTGCAATTTTCTGGGTCCAGATATCTTGTTGACCTTGACCTTGACCTCGATTGGTATATGATATACCTACAGTGTATACAGTGTATATGATACACCTACATAACTACAGTGTATTTTACGGTATTGCAGGTTAACGACAAATTGTGCCGCGGTAGACAAAAAAGGTAACACCACGGCACAATTTGTCGTAATTACGACAAATTGTACCGTTACAACAAATTGTACTGTGAAGTGTGGTACAATTTTTCGTAAGACGACAAATTGTACCGTTGCGACAAATTGTACCGTAACAGATGGCTTGTTAAAAAAAAAGCATGTAATTTCCTTATACAAATAAATTCTGGAAATAAAATTTTGACTTGACTTGACGACACACACACACACGCACGCACGCACGCACGCACGCACGCACGCACGCACGCACGCACGCACGCACGCACGCACGCACGCACGCACGCACGCACGCACGCACGCACGCACGCACGCACGCACGCACGCACGCGCGCGCGCGCGCGCGCGCGCGCGCGCGCGCGCACGCACGCACGCACACACACACACACACACACACACACACACACACACACACACACACACACACACACACACACAACAACAACATACAGTATTTATACGGCGCTGAATCTTGATAGAAATCAAATCAAAGCGCACACACACGTTAGCATTCAAAGCGCATTCAAACACAAACGCAATACAACGCGAACACACACAGATAACATAAATGGAATATAGCAGAAACAGACCTAATGGCAAGAGAGAGAAGATAAAGAGAGAGGAGCTTTAATGACGGGGGAACAGGTGGGTTTTGAGGTTAGCTTTGAAAGCAGAGAGAGTCGGTCGCTGACGGAGGGAGAGCGGAAGTTTGTTCCAGGAGGTCGGTCCTGAGACAGCAAAAGAGCGCCGACCAACAGTTGAAAGCTTATACCTAGGGATCTGGAGAGAAAGAGGGTCAGAAACTGAACGTAAAGTGCGAGCTGGCGTATAGATGGAAATATTGTCACAGAGGTAAGATGGAGCAGCTTTATGAATAGATTTATAGCAAAGTGTGTTTAATTTATACTCAATTCTGTCTGCGACAGGAAGCCAGTGCAAAGAACGCAGAAGAGGGCTAACATGATCGAACTTTTTCTTCCTAAGGACAAGACGAGCAGCTGTGTTTTGAATACGCTGGAGACAAGATAGAGAAGAGACTGATAGGCCAGAAAGGAGAGCATTACAGTAGTCAATACGAGATAGGATGAGGGAAGTAACAAGCTTTGCTGTGGCTTCATCTGAGAGGTATTTACGAATATAGCCAATGCAACGAATTTGATAGTAGCAGGACTGACAGGTCTGAGTCAGGAAACTCTGCATGGAAAGAGTATTGTCCAAAGTGACACCTAAGTTTTTGACTGAGTCTGAGAGGGGAATGATATTGTTACCCAGTTGGATTGACTCTATGGAAACAGAGGCTAGTTTGTTTTTTGTCCCTACAAGCATTGCTTCGGTTTTTTTCACCATTTAATTGAAGTTTATTTTGAACCATCCAATTTTGAATATCAATATAGCAGTTGTTACTTTCTGTAAGAATGGAATCTAGATCTTCAGGGGTTGTACTGTTTTGGAGTTGTGAGTCATCTGCATAGAAGTGATGTTTCATGTTGTGCTGATCGATGACATTGGCAAGAGGTGACGTATACACACACACACACACACACACACACACACACACACACACACACACACACACACACACACACACACACACACACACACACACACATCTTAGATACAAGCCTTCAAAATCATCCTCCATCAAACTAATTGACTCGTCTATCACTCTCTCTCCTTCTGCCCGCAACCTTGGTGTAACTCTTGATCAAACCCTGTCCTTTCAACAGCATGTCAGCAATATCTGTCATACTTCTTGCTTTCTTGAACTCCGCTGAATTGCTTCTATCTCCTCTCAGAAGATACCACAAAAGCTCTTGTCTGCGCATTTGTACTATCCCGCCTTGATTATTGTAATGCTCTCTTGTCTGGCTCCCCCTCTCATCTCATCAACAAAATTCAAAAACTTCAAAATCATGCTGCCCGTCTCATCTTCCGCTCTTCTAAATATGACCATGCTCTGTTCTCTCCGCTGGCTTCCTGTTCAGCAAAGAGTATCCTACAAGATTGCCTCTCTCTGCTGCAAATCTTATCGAGTCTTCCTGTCCTCACTGAACTGTTACATCTCTACACACCGTCTCGAGCTCTGCGTTCCTCATCTGACACCCTTTTGACATCTGTTTGTCTGAAAAGGGCGAGGCCGGGATTCGAACTCAGGTCACTCACGCATTGCAATTGGCAGGCGAACGTCTTAACCCTTTCACCGCCAGCCACATTTCAGCCCCAAAATTCCATTACATTTACCTGGGTAGAGAACAAAATCCATCTGCAGTATTGGGGATTCTTCTGTGACAATAAGGTCTACCTTACTTCCCAAAACTAAGTCTTTGGATAATAGACCCCAATTTGATGCTTTTTAGTGACATAGGTGTTAAATCACTGTGGTGCTAAAATGCGATTTTGGCGGTGAAAGGGTTAACCACTCTGCCCAGCTTCCTTCCGTTATAAAATAACAACCGGGGGTGGCAAAAGCAAAGAAAGCAACACTCAAAAGTAAAATTATTAGCACAGAATTTACAGAAGGCAGCGGGAATAGTTAGAACCCCACCCACCCATGCTTCCACCCTCCCCAACATGCAACATTCTCGTGAATTTGATAGGAATGCATCGTTTTGACTGCAGACAGCGTAGTTAAATTACATTATTTTTATGCCCACAACTGCTTGGAAGGTTCACTGCCTGTATTATTTCCATTGACAAGTCATATATTATTTTCTATGCGTAACAGAACAAAAACTTTCCTTTTCCCACAGTCTATGTTCCACAGGGAATTTGAAATAGATTGATTTGGTAACCAGCAATGGCACCTGATGCGGAATAGCCTTCTGTAGTGTTGCACTGCAAACAATTACATTCCCTTTGGAATTGACAAATAACTTGTCTACTGTTCTCTTCAGATTTTCCGTTACTTTTTGCAGCAATATATCTGGCATCGCGTCGGTGAACTTGGTAGTCTAAACGGTAACATTTCATCAATTTGTATTATGTTAGCATATTATCAATATATTTTCTACTAGAAAGGGATCGTTTGGTGATGACAAAGGCTTCTATTGTGCCTGATAAACTTTATATTTTGAACACCTTTTCATTTTTTTCCTCAACACATTTGCTGAAGATTCATGTGTGTTTGGCAAAAATATTAATGTTGTCAATGTCTATTTTCACTGTTTGACTGCAAATTAGTGTATTTGGAGTTCAAATGAACAAGGTTTGATGTGGTTGACCAGTGGTCAGTGACACTGTGTCAAAATGTATCAAAATGTATTGGGCAGGGAAGTGGCATCAATTTAGAATAAAGAAGGAAGAAAGACAAATCTGAATTTGAGAGGGAACAGAGTTTGATGTTGACGATTGAGATGCAGTCTGCTTGACAAAACTACGACAACCTGAGATCAGTGACAACGAACAGTGGTCCCTTTGATGTTAATTACCCGAGAAGAGGTCGGTTTGTGTGTGTGTGTGTGTGTGTGTGTGTGTGTGTGTGTGTGTGTGTGTGTGTGTGTGTGTGTGTGTGTGTGTGTGTGTGTGTAAGACAAATCTGAATTTGAGAGGGAACAGAGTTTGATGTTGACGATTGAGATGCAGTCTGCTTGACAAAACTACGACAACCTGAGATCAGTGACAACGAACAGTGGTCCCTTTGATGTTAATTACCCGAGAAGAGGTCGGTTTTGTGTGTGTGTGTGTGTGTGTGTGTGTGTGTGTGTGTGTGTGTGTGTGCGTGTGCGTGTGCGTGTGTGTGTGTGTGTGTGTGTGTGTGTGTGTGTGTGTGTGTGTGTGTGTGTGTCTGTCTGTCTGTCTGTCTGTCTGTCTGTCTGTCTGTCCGTGTATTGATTATCTTAAAAACTACTGTTTGGATTTTGATTAAATTTGGCAGAGGAGCTTGAAAAAGGAAGCTTCCTTTCGATAATTAATACCATGCTGACTTTGACCTTGAAGCTTGACCTTGACAACCGGAATTTCCTTCTTTGGGCTATGCATTTCTTTTTCCAGCTGTATCTCGTGAACAACAGAATCGCCTTAAATTTTATCATGGTGCAAGGATGATTCTATAAAAGGTCAAGGTCTGCTGTGTCTCTTGAACTAGTGAACAGAATCGCTTCAAATTTTGTGTGGTGGTGTATCATGGTGCAACTATGTTCATATAAAAGTTTTCTGGATCGACCTTCTGTTGACCTTGAAAACCAAAATTTATTTCTTTGGACTATGTATTTCTTTTTCCAGCTGTATCTCATGAACTAGTCAGCAGAATCACTTTAAATTTTGTGTGGTGGTGTATCATATTGCAAGGATGTTTATATAAAAGGTCAGCTGTATCTCTTGAACTAGTGAACAGAATCGCTCCAAATCTTGTGTGGTGATGTATCACGGTATCTCTTGAACTCTTGGACAGAATCGCTTCAAATTTTGTGTGGTGGCGTATCATGGTGCAACTATGTTCATATAAAAGTTTTCTGGGTCGACCTTTTGTTTACCTTCAAAACCAAAATTTACTTCGTTGGGCTTTGTGTTTCCTTTTCCAGCTGTATCTCGTGAACAGAATCGCTTTAAATTTTTTGTGGTGGTGCATCATGAAAGGTCAGCTGTATCTTGAACTAGTGAACAGAATCGCTTCAAATTTGGTGTGGTGGCGTATCATGGTATCTCTTGAACTAATGACAGAATCGCTTCAAAATTTGCGTGGTGGTGTATTTTGGTACAACTATGTTCATATAAAAGTACACGATAACGAAACAAATTCAACTAAAATATCATCATTGTCGTCTCCATTTAATGGTAGGGCATACATAGCATAGCAGAAGAAAGAATCTGCGACAACGATGGGCAAAACAAACCAAAATGCCATATCATCAATAACAATAACGGTATGATTTGGTACACAACAGAAGAACGAATCTGCAACAACTGAAATAAAATAAACCAAAGTACAATATCATGATCACCATCGCTTACAAAGGAACCAGAAAACAAATCTGCAGCATCTGCGGATAAGGATACAAAATAAAATATTGTATCATCATTGTCATCGTTTTCGAAAGAAAAGGACATACATCAAAACACAAAAAGAACAAAAATGAGGTATAGAATCGGCAGAAATGATGCACAACAAAACAAAATACTACCAAACACCATTATTAAGCAGCGGCATATTGTTTTACATTCAACGTCATCATAAAGCAGCAGTATAATCATTTGAAACAAAATACAAAGCAAACTGCTTACAGAACGCCATCATTCCGTCCTTTTTATTAAAGCATAACAAAATAAAAGCAAATCAAAATTAAATAGAATAGACAGTGCAAAGAGGCCTGAGATATAAAACATCATCATCATTCTTTTAACGACAAATTGCAAAGTGAAGAAAGTACTAATACATTATCACCATACGTATCTTCCTCCTCATTATAAAAAAAATTTCTAAATCGTTACATCATTTTAATGGGTACAATTCTGCAACACGATGGCGATAAATGTATTTACTCGGGACATTCTTACTAGAATTTTCAAGAATATTAATGACTGATTTAGACACGAGAAAAGTCTGAAACAAACCAACAAAAACTCAACAGCATCGACAGGAAAAGAAGTATGGAAAATCAAAATCGCAAAATAAAGCAAACGTTTATCAGATCACCATTTTTTCTTCTTCCTGAAACATAATAATGTACCTTAGCTGCAACATGATGGTGCTAAATTCTGATGAGTCGGAAGTTCAAAATCTTACAACATGGATCATAATTGTTTCAATCACACAAACAAATCACACAAGCAAATCTCAACAAAATGTGTTCGGACATAGGATTCAAACGATTTGTCTTCTGACAAAGATAAACGAAAAGCATCAGACAATTGTACTTGGACATGAAATGAAAATAAGAGACTTGTAGCATCTAAGCTTATGTAACACTATTGACATTCTCAAGATAGGGACTCACATAGTTACACACATCTCACGCACCCACACACTAACATAATTTGTCTAATATTACGAGAAGTGGATAGTCGTTGAATGAAAGACACACACACACACACTAACATAATCATGCATTCATGCACAGCTACACACATATGCACACTCACTGACATAGCATTCATTCAGTTACTCACACAATAATGTGTGTGTATAATGTGTGTGTAAGCTCACATGCAATGTAAACAGCCGTGGGGCATCAGTTGTATATCCATATATCCATATGGATTCTTTCTTTGATATTCTTTCTTTGACAGTCATATAGATTCCACGTTGGTGAACACACCATGTGAGCGCTAGGCGGTTTTTTTTACTTTAAAGAGGTCGGTTTGTGTGATGGTGGCATGTCTGCAATATTTGCGACATCAGGTACCATCAGTTCCTACGTCGGTGCCAGATGCCGCAAACATAGAAGTTTCTAATTGAATCCTGTCGCAAGAAAAGCCAGGCATTCCACCATCTTCTGTTGTTAACAACCCTTCGAATTTCAAATGCTAGACCACTTCCCTGGCCCGCGGCCATGTACAATCGCCTAACGCTCACAGGATTTGGAACATGCTCAATAACGTGTTCACCAATGTGAAAGCTCGGAACTGGAACTTCCGCCACAACTGATGCCCCAAAGCTATTCACACGTCCCAAAGAGAAACGAGAGCTTGGATCATCTTCTAGGCACATAAAAATAAGAAACCGTTGAATTTCCCCCGGAATAAATTCGCCGTTATTGTTCTGCTCTTCTCTGCCTTTGTCAATCTCCTCACCACTGTTGTCAATCTCCTCACCACCGTTGTCAATCTCCTCACCACCATTTTCAATCTCCTCACCACTGTTGTCAATCTCCTCACCAGCGTTGTCAATCTCCTCACCACTGATGTCAATTTCCTCACCACTGTTGTCAATCTCCTCACCAGCGCTGTCAGTCTCCTCACCACTGTTGTCAATCTCCTCGCCAGCGTTGTCAATCTCCAGACCACTGTTGTCATCCCGTTTTCATTCTGCAAGTAAAACTTCAGCAATAGTTCTGTCAGAAGGTCATCCCGAAGGTCATCCTTCACCTTCTGGGAAATGTGAAACCAGCAAAAGAGGCAAGTTCTTATCGTAAACCTCATCCTCAGTGTTTGTGATAAGTCTTGTGTGGATTGCCCCTTGGTTGGAAACCACCAACTGCACGTTATACTGTCTCACAAGTGCCAGAAGGGCCAAGTGGTCACCATACGTGGATGGTTTCCTCATGGCTTCATTGTATTCATCCATAGTAATCGAATCCAAGTATGGTCAGCTGAAAACGCAGAAATGTGACCAACAGCCTCTCTTCTTAGTTGCTGAGCTGTTTTGTGTATCGACAGTCGGCAGAGTTGATCTGACAATGCCTCGAACTGGCAACTGCCTAGAATGTCACTTGGATCGAGGAGGATTCGAATGTTGCTTTCCTTTGTCAGTTCATCAACTCTGTCCTTGTGAGTTCTTGGTATCAAGAACTTTTTCTTGTGCTTCTGTCTTTGGTCGGCTTTTCTGTGGTGTAGTCTTGACATCTGCTTTCGTTTTCTTTGTTTTTCTCTCGTTATGCTAGTAATATCCTTCACGCCAAACCACATCGACTCTCTATTTCCATCTGATGTCGAGAACGTAATGAGGTATTGACCTTGCACAATATTTCTTTTCTCAATAATACCGTCCACAATGAATCTACGTCGTGGAACACGATTTCTGGGGCTGCTCTGAGGATAACGCACCAAAACGTGCTCTCCTACACAATTGCGAGCGTTGTTTTGTCGTTGCCGAACCATCCGTTTACCATACCTCTCTGATGCCTTGGATGCTCTGTTCTGCACGGAGATAGATGATCTCTTGACAAACACGTCTACGGGTTTCTGGTCCCCGATCACCTCTTTTGGTACAGTGTTGACTGCTTCTTGGATAATATGCAGGTCTCTCGCCCAGTTAAATCCAGTCTTTCGCTGCATCTGAAAGTTGATTTTCTTTCGTACAAGTCTGCGGCTCGATTCACATTTTCCTTGGCTCTGGGGGTGGTAGGATCTGCTTCTGATGATCTTAATTCCCCTCTTTCGCGCGAGAGAGTTCACTGAGCCTTTAAACTCCGTGCCTTGATCACACTGTAGGATCATTGGTTGACCGTGATCCGCAAAGAGTTTCAAAAGTTCAAGCTTGACCTTCACGCTCCTTTTGTCTTCCAAAGCTTTCAGCATCACAAAGCGAGAGAACACGTCCACTACGGACAGAATATACTTATATTCTTTGCCATTGTCTTTCACTTTCATATTGATCATATTAATTAGATCAATTTGCCACCTTTGGTTTACGGCTGTTGCATTAACTGCAACTAGAGGGGGTTGATTTTGAAATCTGGCATACGTCTTTTGGTAATCCTTTGACTGTGACAAAGTGCCAACAACGTTTCTGCATGTAACATTTGCACTGTTGCATACACATGAGCTGATGGAAAATCGGTCTGGATCCACTGCCACAGTTGGTACGAAAACGCTTGTTGATAGCATTAGATTCACATCTTTTGCCTCGCACAAGAACTTCTTTTCCCTTAACGAAAAGTTAACCATTTTGTGCAGACAAATGTTGCTTGTTCCTCAAAAAAGCGGATTCTGGTACTTTTCTGCACTTTTGTTCTTTGATCTATCGGCACTTTAAACGTGTTGGCAGTGAAACGCAGAAGAGTGTCATATTGTTCTTGATTTACTGAATGCATGTAGCCTCCTCGGTTTCTGGCGATCTCCTGCTCTTGAGAGGAGCTCCTTTGCGACGAAATCGACATTGCATATCTGAAATGCACAGTAAATAATGAACAAAATATTACTATTAATCATTATTGAACAAAGCTCTTGGCGTGCAATATGAACAGTTCACTCTGACCTCTCTTTCTCTCCCTCTCTCTGCGTACGTGCGTGCATATGTGCTGACTATATAATTGTGTAACCAGCCGCAAGCGAAAGCTGATTAATGTTTTCCGAGCAGTCTTTTTGTTCCTCGCTATGTATGTGACTATCTATCTCTATCCCTATCTCTCTATCTCTATATCTATCTATCTATCTATCTATCTATCTATCTATCTATCTATCTATCTATCTATCTATCTATCTATCTATCTATCTATCTATCTATCTATCTATCTCTCATAATATATCAATCTGTCTGTCTGTTTATGTATCTGTTTGTCTGTCTATCTATCTTGTTGCTATGTTGATAACATTTGAAGAGACAGACGTAGGAAGTTCATATTTTACATGCGGATAAGTAGTTATGATATCTAGGCCATATTTGAAGATGTACGTGATGTTACTATTTGAACGAAGGCACATAAGACGCTGACATTTTGCACTTCACAACAGACTTTTCTTTAGTAAAGCGGTATAACGTTGTAAATGGAAAGGCCACGAAAAAGATAACAGACACTTTTAAAACTAACCAACATAGACATAGCCATTTTCCCTCGAATGAAAAACAATATTTACAAATCTAGTTTTCTTTACTCGGGTGGAACTTATGGAATCAATTACCAAAATATTTAAATTGCATAAAAAACAAGAATCAGTTTAAGAAAAAAACTCAAAACTCACCTCATGAATAGTAACGTTTTGTAAGAAGAATCCAATGACAAAAGTTTACTGTATATTTTATTGATATATGGTTGGTTTTTTCTCTACCAATGATTTTTAA
>JAGGCT020000972.1:45000-47183 GCA_017654935.2 Phymorhynchus buccinoides
GTCGGTACACAATACACTATAAGCTGAACTACCTATATACCAAGTTTCAACATCCCATGTTGACCAGTGCCCGAGATATGGCTAAAAAAAGACGTTTCGGTTTTCAATGTCATACATCAAGGACATGACTTTGACCTTGATAATTCATGTTCAGATCTTTTCCTGTTAAGGTTGTAACACCACCACAAAAAATTGAAGCAAATCTGCCACCATGTTCCCGAGATATAGTCAGAAAAAGCAAACCTCCAGATTCCAGACCCTCCGATTTTCAGGTTCCACTGATATAATTGACCTTGACCTTGACCTTAATTGGTATGCAAAATTCGGAAGCACCATGCCAAGCTTCAACCTCCTATGTGCCGGAGATATGCTTCAAAATAGAATTTTGGATTTCAAGGTCATACATCAAGGTCAATACCTTGGAGCTTAATAGTTCATGTTCGGATATATTTTCATTAAGGTGGCACACCACCACACAAAATTTGAAGCAATTCTATCACCTCTTTCTTAAGATATCCTTAGGACAGACAAAAGAGAAAAAAACGACCCTGCAATTTTCAGGGTCCAGATATCTTCTTGACCTTGACCTTGACCTCGATTGGTATATGATATACCTACAGTGTATACAGTGTATATGATACACCTACATAACTACAGTGTATTTTACGGTATTGCAGGTTAACGACAAATTGTGCCGCGGTAGACAAAAATGGTAACACCGCGGCACAATTTGTCGTGAGATGCGGTACAATTTGTTGTAATTATGACAAATTGTACCGTTGCGACAAATTGTACCGTTACGACAAATTGTACCGTAACAGTTCCCTCTTTATGTTACTTATTTACGTGATTTCCACACCGAACTTCCGCGTATGCGCTAAATCTCAATGCAAGAAAAATGTCACACTGTGTGTATGTGCCTTTTTAGTCTACTTTAGCCATGTAATGTCACATGATCTTGTTGTGCATTATATTAGCACAGCGCAACCGGACAACACACGACCTAATACAACACGACCATCGCACAGAAACGTGCAAGAAACGCATTCAATACAAAGCCATTTTGGACAGGACCCTTTTTTTCAAATCGCTTTGATCGTTGGTCGACAGTGACCTGAAATCAGGGCCTATAGTAAAGTGAAAGGGGGAGCTGTTCCCGTCGTGTGATTGGAGAAGGACAGCTCCAACCCCGTACAAACGTCAGTACAAACGTCTGAGAAGAATTCGGTCAGTGAAGGCTCATTCCTGGGCTCATTCCCCACGTGATCTGGTTCGACTGTCCCTTCTTCAGTAGATACGTCAGGGGAGCGGTGATGGCCGCGAAGTTTGGGATGTTTGGTAGTAGTTGGCAAGCCCCATGAACGAACGGACTTGCTTCTTAGTAGTCGGACGTTCAGCCTCTTTGATTTTTCGTACATTCTCTTCGTGAAGTTCTTCCCCTCACTTAGGTTGTGGCCTATGAAGTCAACGTTGTTTGTCCCCAAGAGACAATTTTTCGGATGGATGGTGAGGTTGGTACTCGTCAGCTTCCGAAAGAGTTCTTCCATGCTCTTGATGTGCTTGTCCCATGTCGTGGTGTGGACAACGTTCTCCATGTCACCCACAATCTTCTTCAGTCCGCTCTCGCTCTTCAGCGTGGCTCCACTGTTCACCATTCCAAAGGGCATCTCATAGTGCTCATCTGGTGTGACAAAGGCTGTTTTGGAGATGTCTTTCTCAGCCACCTTCACCTGATAATATCCCTTGCTGAGGTCGATCTTGGAGAAGTAGTGACTACCACTCACTTTCTGTAAGCATGGCTTCTGGGTCAAACACAGTCAGTTTATCAGGAGCGAAGCGACTTGGTATCCCACAGCACTGTGAGCCAAAGAAGGACCGTGTCTGTCTGTCTGTGTGTCTGTCAGTTCGTCCCACGTTAAAGTCAAGAAAGCCTTAACCGATTTTAATGATATTTAGATGTTAGGTCCGTTGCGTCACCGTGATGGTTTTAGACTATTTTGCAGAAATAAAACTTAACAAAATAACCGTTAAACGGCAGTTCTTTTCTGTTTTTAACACCTTTCCGCCAATTTCAACCAAACTATTTCACAGAATGTCGTAGAATTTTGAAGTAGATACTTTTTTTCCTTAACAAACATAACCCCCAAGTTTGGAAAGCATGATTTAACATTTTTGTCAGTTAA
>JAGGCT020000973.1:0-15000 GCA_017654935.2 Phymorhynchus buccinoides
CTTAATCCCTAAGCGCTTAGATTAACCCTAACCCTAACCCTATCCCTAACCATAGTCTGATGTGACACACAGAGACGGTGGCTCATAAGAAGGGGACGCATAAAAACGGGAACATACAGAGACGATGACTCTATCTTCAGACAACTTGTCCTTAAGAGCTACCTGCTAATAGGACGTTAATCTCATCATCACCGAGACGATGACACATAGAACAACATCATACAGTATTTATACGGCGCTAAATCTTGATATAAATCAAATCGAAGCGCACACACACGTTAGCATTCTTAACGCGCTCAAACAGAAACGCTATGCAAAGACAAACAAGAAAATAACGCACACGTTTAACACGTTAAATAGCATATAACAGAAATAGACCTAAAGGCAATAATATTAAAAAAAGAGGAGAGAGAGAGCTTCAATGACGGGGGAACAGGTGGGTTTTGAGGTTTGATTTGAAAGCAAAGAGGGTCGGTCGCTGACGGAGGGAGAGAGGAAGCTTGTTCCAGGAACACATAGAGACGGGGACACACAGAAACGGGGACACATCTTTAGGCTCCCTATCAAGCCGATCGATGTAATTCTCAAAAAATATAAAAATAGAAGTGAAAAGGGTGGGACGAGTGGGGTGGAGACGAATGGGGGTAAGGGAAAGGTGGAGGGGAGACGGCGGGATGAACAAGAAGAGAAGAGAGTAGAGGGTGGTGTCCTAAATTGAAGGTGTCATCTGTTGTCACCTACTATGTGCGATGCTTCCCTTCGTGTGGCCCGTTGTGTGTGTGTGTGTGTGCGTGCGTGTGCGTGCGTGTGCGAGCGAGCGTCTCTCTCTCTCTCTCTCTCTCTCTCTCTCTCTCTCTCTCTCTCTCTCTCTCTCTCTCTCTCTCTCTCTCTCTCTCTCTCTCTCTCTCTCTCTCTCTCTCTCTCTCACCGAGACGATGACACATAGAACATCATACAGTATTTGTGTGCTTATTCTTTTCCCTCAATAAACAAATGTTTCAAATGTCTCTCTCTCTCTCTCTCTCTCTCTCTCTCTCTCTCTCTCTCTCTCTCTCTCTCTCTCTCTCTCTCTCTCTCTCTCTCTCTCTCTCTCTCTCTCTCTCTCTCTCTCTCTCTCTCTCTCTGTCTGTGTCTGTTATTAGTGTTACGTGCAAGTTATGCTTGACTATGGCCTACAGAAGTCAACCACTGTTCCAACAAAAAAAGGGGCTGACATTTTTGCTGAGTGGAAAAGCCTTGCTCTGGATACATCCCAACTCTGTCGGATCGGACGTCACTACAGCTGGCGTTAGAAAGATGAGGCCTGAAATAATAGTCCCACTTGGGTCAGGAATGTTTCTGAGGCCGAGGTATTGCGATCGGTCTGTGTGTCTGTGTGTGTGTCTGTCTGTGTATCGATTATCTTAAAAACTACTGTTTGGATTTTGATTAAAATTGGCAGAGGGGTAGACAGCTTGAAAAGGAAGCTTCCTTTCGTTAGTCAACACCGTGCTGACCACCGTGAATTTTGGGCTATGTATTTTATGCGTTCTGTAAGGGTGGAAAGTGGTGTGTTTATTGGGGGGTGGGGGGGTGGGACAGGACATAACTCTGGCCGGGTTTGCATTGTCACAATGCGTTGCTGCCGCTCGGCGATGCCCTTGTTGTTTTTGCAATCGTTGTTTTATTGTTGTTTGCTGCTGCTGCTGCTACTGTTGTTGTTGTTGTTGTTGTTGTTGTTGTTGTTGTTGTTGTTGTTGTTGTTGTTGTTGTTGTTGATGATGATGATGCTGGTGGTGGTAGTGGTGGTGATGGTGCTGCTGCTGATGATGATGAGAAGGAGGAGAAGGATGTTGTTGATGATGACGATGATGATGACGATGATGATGATGATGATGATGATGATGATGATGTGTTTTTTTGCCGCAGACACTCTAACACTAAGCACCCCGTCTATCTCTTGCCTGGTTTCAGACCCTTACGTTTGCGCCAGAGTCGAGCAATACGGAAAAATTATCGCGGAGAGACAGACGCGCATGCGCAAGAAGACATGCTACCCGGTGTTCAAGGAGTGGTTCGAAGTGCACCTCTCCTGCTGCCCCGAAGACCTGTGGGAGACCAGGGTCCGCTTCAGGGTCTACGACCACGAGCGTCTGCGTTCAGACCCCATCCTGGGCGAGCTGTGGCTGGGCCGAGGTGCGCGTCAGGAGAGCGTGCTCACGCACTGGCAGGAAATGATGCACGCGCCCGGCCGGAAGTTACGTCGCTGGCACTACATTTTGGGCCTGGAGGAGACTGGGTCTTAATTAGTGGTGTGTGGCACTGCGCCTGCTGCGTTTGATTTTCAACCCAAAGGGGGTGGGGTGGGAGAGGGGAAATGAAATGACCGAATGGTTGTGATGAATAATGTTAAGTTTGTTTTTAGGTGGGCTCTTTGCATTGTCTTCTTTTGTATGTACTGCTGTTAATTCTCTATCAACTTGCAACACGTACTTTTTAACAGAAACGATGGCCTGTGCTGTTTGTCTGTCTTGTCCGTGAATGTGTTAGTCTATGTGGAAAAAAAAGGAAATTGGAATAAAATAACTGTTGATGAAAACTTCTTGCAAAATACATAATGTTAAGTAGCTTTGTATGTGAACACAAATTGACGGGAAATATGACGTTCTTTTCTCTTAGCACAAATCGAAGCATTGAGCAATTACCCATCTGTATTTATCATATTTGACGGGAAACATGCTCTTCACACGAACGGGTCGAAACAATGGCGTAAGTCAATGTTACCATGCCGTTCAGTGAACGCATTGGGAGTATTTCTATATGGCTTGCCGTTCAGTTCGTTTCATTCACTTTCCTATATCTGCACAGATGTTGTGATTTGTGGAACGTTATCGCTGTTTCTCTCAGACCTGCTATACAAGTTGAAACATCTGTGAAACCAGTGATCATGTTTTTAAAATATTTGTCACTTTTGCTTGCATCTCTTTTCCTATGCATGCAAGTGATTCAATCAATGTTCTTCTCGTTGTTGTTTTTGTCATCTCTCATAACATGTCTTCTTATGTCTTTTTTTTAAAGATTGATGATTAATGATTTCTGGTGTTAAAACATAAAAGTAGGCTTCATTTTGATGATTCCTAGGTAGCTTCGAGTAGAAAAAACCCCGACTCTAGTGATACTTCCGTCCGTCCAGGCATAATCATTAATGCATATTTATGGAATGGTAAGTTTGGTGAAACACGAAACATGTTTATTGTCGAGTGTGTTTCCAAGCAAAACGTGATTTGCAGCTTCTACTGATTTTGACCAAAACATTTAATAAAGTGAAATTGACCCAAACAAAACAAAACGAACGTTTAGTCACAAAGGACAATAAGCTACATTTAGCATTGTATTCACGCCACGTTCGTTCACAGGGCTATTTGCATCTTGTCTCGACCTAATAATTAATAACGATAATATCTATAATTATAATAATTGTCAATTCAGATCATCTGTGATACTTTTCAAAACACAAAATGAATCGCTAAGCAGAAACGAAACGCAATGTTCGTTGTCTGGAAGCATTTACAGTTTGCGTATTTTTTGTAAGGCTGGATAAAATTAAAGTCAAATAATAATAACTTGTATTAAATAAGACTGAAAAAATACAAAATGGCGATTATGCTCTTTATAGTGTTTGTCTTTTTTTAATCATGTGATTATTTTTTAAAGTTCCATAATAAGTCAATGAAGGTAGTTCGTTTTGACTCTGGTATCGAAGTGCTGTAGGACGTGTGGTAAACCAAACTAGTGTATCACTATATGTCACCTCATGATCTGACTTGTGGTAAACCCAACTAGTATATCACTATATGTCACCTCATGATCTGACTTGTGGTAAACCCAACTAGTATATCACTATATGTCACCTCATGATCTGACTTGTGGTAAACCAAACTAGTATATCACTATATGTCACCTCATGATCTGACGTGTTGGCTTATCGTGCTTGCTTGATACACGGAGCCCGCGAAAAAGGGAACATATTAGTTAGTATCAGACTGATTTCATTGGTGACTTCTATATGAATGAAAGTGTCTCAAAGGAGGATGAATTCGTTCGTGTATGTTTCTTTGTTTGTTGTCCTTTGCCGTTTTGTTTGTTTGTTTGTTGTTGTTCTTTCTGTCTGTCCCAAGGATATCTCCCGAACCGCTTGACAGAATCGCTTCAAATGTCGTGTGGTGGTGTGTCACCGTGAGAGGAAGGCATCCGCGCATAAATTATCGCGTTCCTGACCTTGACTTTGGCGTATGATCTTGAAAACCGAAAGTTTTTAAGGGGCTATAACTTCCACACCGTTGGTCTTAGAGTCTTTAACCGTGGCATGTAGGTACTTTGGCTTATGGCCGTTCTGATGATGGCATACCAATCAAGGTCAAGGTCAAGGTCAGGGAGATCGGTAGACCTTGAAAGTGGTAGGGGTCTAAAAATTGGGTTTTAAGCCATATTTTCCATATTTTTACTTGACAGAAGCGCTTCAGATTGTGTGTGATACTGTATAACCTAGAGTAGAAAACATCCGAGCATAATTTATTGCCATGCTGACCTTGACATTGAAGTGTGACCTTGAAAACCAAAATTTCCTTCTTTGCGCTAAATATTTCTTGTCCAAGCTGTATCTCGTGCACTAGAAGACAGAATCCCTTGAAATTTTGTGTGAGGATGTGAGACTAACAGTATCGTACATAAATTTCCCCTCGGAAATACAATATCGCCGAGCAGCAGACATGTTTCTGTTTTTCTTCACCATCCTATATCTCGTGAAATACTGTATAGAATCACTCCAAATTTTGTGTGGGTGTGTAACAAGAAGAGTAGAAGACATTGTAGTACAAATTATGCCACGTGGGATTTCAATGTCTGCCGCTCGGCAGACATGTCTCCGAGTTAAGGGTGTACACCCCATATTTTCCACATTTTTATTTGACAGAAGCGCTTCAGATTGCGTGTGGTAGTGTATAGCCTAGGGTAGAAAACATCCGAGCATAGATTATTGGCGTGCTAACCTTGACCTTGAAGTGTGACCTTGAAAACCAAAATTTCCTTCTTTGCGCTATATATTTCTTGTCTGAGCTGTATCTCGTGAACTGGAGGATAGAATCCCTTCACATTTTGTGTGAGGGTGTGAGACTACGAGTATAGCATATTGATATGCCTCGGAAATACAATGTCGCCGAGCGGCAGACATGTTTCCGTTTTTCTTCACCCTCTTGTATCTCGTGGAATACTGCATAGAATCACTCCAAATGTTGTGGGTGGTGTAGAAAGAGTAGAAAACATTGCAGTACATATTATGCCACGTGGGATTTAAATGTCGCCGAGCGGCAGACATGTCTCCGAGTTAAGAGTGTACACCCCATTGATTAAGGGTGTACACCCCACTGATTATGGGTGTACATCCTGGTAAAGGAAGGGTTGTGATACTAAGAGTAAAAGACATTGTAGCACAAAATGTGCCACGTAGGGTTTAAATGTCGCCGAGCGGCAGACATGTCTCAGTGTTAAGGGTGTACACCCCACCAATTAAGGGTGTGCATACCACATTGCAGTACGAATTATGCCATGTGGGATTTAAATTTGCAGACATGTCTCCGAGTTAAGGGTGTACACCCCATTGATTAAGGGTGTACATCCCAGTAAAGCTGGGGTGTAATGCTAAGAGTAAAAGAAATGTGCCACGTAGAGTTTAAATGTCGCCGAGTAGCAGACATGACTCAGTGTTAAGGGTGTACACCCCAACAATTAAGGGTGTGCATCCCAGTAAAGGATGTGCATCCAGTCAAGGGTGTGTAGGTGTATCACCCAAAGGACACAAAGAGGATGGGGGCCTAAGATGTGAGGGGGAAGGGAGGTACAGGGCGGGGCAGGTACAGGGCGTAACGGGCAAAGGACATATCTGCCGCTCGGCGATGCCCTTGTTTTTTGTTGTTGTTTTTTGTTGGTTGGCTGGTTGGTATTGTTGCCTTTATTAGTATTCAGTACGAAATGAACATTTTGAATCAACATCATTGTTTGTTTGGTTGTTGAATTTGATAGGCCCCACGATGCAATTCTGGCTCACCTATTGTATGCACATTTCGATCATCACTAGTTCCCTTTTTTAACTGTCTCACTTGGGTACACTATTGTTGTGGTTTCTTTTTTACCTTCAGAACTGATATCGTTGATGCCTGAACACAGAGAGAGAGAGAGAGAGAGAGAGAGAGAGAGTCGGGTTTTCTTCTTTTTTTTCTAATGTTCTTTTTTTTAATGATGGGACTATTTGGCATGATTCTATTCCTTAACATTGTTGGCATAATAAGACCTTTTATTCATTAAGACGGCAACTGGGTTGTTCTGTTACCTTTATCTTAAAATTGTTGGCATAATAAGACCTTTTATTCATTAAGACGGCAACTGGGTTGTTCTGTTACCTTTATCTTAACATTGTTGGCATAATAAGACCTTTTATTCATTAAGACGGCAACTGGGTTGTTCTGTTACCTTTACGATTACCTTTGTTTGTTTGTCTGTCTGAACTGGGGTGGATGGGGTTTGTTTTGCTTGATAATAGGCCTACATGTTAACTCTTTCGCTAAAATGGTGAATTTTCAAAATTATATTACGAAATTGTAACATTAAAAAATGGACTTTCCAAAGTAAGTCTTTGCGTTTTATTTTGATTAGTGTGTCTGACTCATGTCTCTCTCTCTCTCTCTCTCTCTCTCTCTCTCTCTCTCTCTCTCTCTCTCTCTCTCTCTCTCTCTCTCTCTCTCTCTCTCTCTCTCTCTCTCTCTCTCTCTCTCTCTCTCTCTCTCTCTCTCTCTCTCTCTCTCTCTCTCTCTCTCCCTCTCTCTCTCTCCCTCTCTCTCTCTCTCTCTCCCTCTCTCTCTCTCTCTCTCTCTCTCTCTCTCTCTCTCTCTCTCTCTCTCTCTCTCTCTCTCTCTCTCTCTCTCTCTCTCTCTCTCTCTCTCTCTCTCTCTCTCTCTCTCTCTCTCTCTCTCGCTCTCGCTCTCTCTCTTGCGCGCGCCTTTGTGCATATATGTGTGTGTGTGTGCGTATATGTGTGATTGTGTGTGTGGTGTGTGTGTGTGTGTGTGTGTGTGTGTGTGTGTGTGATACTGATATGTATGTATATGAGTGGATGGGTGTGCATGCAGGTCAGTGACTACTCTGAATGAAACTTCGTTTAACGTCCTCCAGCCTGGAACAAGCACATATGGGACATTATTAACTATGTAGATAGTGGGACGATCCTGGAGGTATTGCAATACCAGGAAAGTTCCGAAGATTAAAAAACCTTGAAACATTGTTGTATTAAGACTCAAGATTACTTCATTATCTCATAATGAGAAATTATGATGTGGCACGGCATAAAAACCCCACGTACATTTAAAACATGATTAAATAAACCAACACGTAGAACTTAATAGTAACATGCAAAAACAAAACACAAGTATTTACTATAACAATGCACCTGTACATCCCATATAGGCCTAATTATAACATAATAAATCACATAAAAAGAGAAAGAATAAAGTGAAGTAGAACATATCACATAAAAACATCAGATAGGATAAAGTAAAGTAAAACATATCACATAAGAACATCCCGATATAACCAAATAATAGCAGTCTGAAAGCTACAAATGACTGGAATCACAAAACAATGAAAGTAACTACACTCATGCATTCATGCATATAAAGGGGTTGTCATTGGCAGGAATTCGCCTTGGCTTGAGGCTGTGTCAGACCAATTGACATAAGCCAGAACATCAAGGCTACAGCAAAATGTTTTTACGTTCTGCATAGTTATGCGGGGATTGTCACGTAATGTTCGCATCCCAAGCTGGTGCATTTGTACCATAGTGGTCAAGTGCTTCGGCTGTTGGGATGATCCCTGGAGTCTTTAAGCCAGGGTACGACAATAAAAACAACATTGGCAGGAATCGTATTTCACTATCTAGGCCTATATTTATGAAACCGTCTTTTTTTTATTACCACTGCCCACTGCGATCTAAATGGTATTAGGGCCTAGTATCCTACTAAAAGGGTCACATGTAATATAAAAATGTTGTTAATTTGGTTTCTTGAATGTTAGGTCTACCTGAACCTTGCACATATTAGAGAATTCCTTCCCTACTTGAACCTTGCACAGAATTCCTGCCCTACCTGAACCTTGCACAGAATTCCTTCAAAATCCTTTCATAAATTTTCGGGTTGACTTGATCGCAAAAAAAGACCAACAGCTGAACAATAGAAAAACTGTACACCCCCCCCTCCCCCTCTACTACTACAACACAGAAGAAGAAGAAGAAGAAGAAGAAGGAGAAGAAGAAGAAGAAGAAGAACAAAAAGAACAAGAAGAACAAGAAGAAGAATTAGGTCAAACAAAAGAAGACTCAGGATTCTTGTACTCAAGCAGACACACACGCATACCACCACCACCAACTCTACCAACTCCACCCTCCCAGACCCACCAATGTTCACATTGAAACGTTTCACTGAAACCAAAGCCTATAGTAACATCTTCACTTAAACCAAAGCGTATGTTTAGTATAGCATTAGCTCTGTAGAAACTGCAAAGGGATAGGGTTAGGATCAGCTTAGGATTATTTTCCTAAAAGTGAAAGAAGCAGACTTTGATATTGAGGGTCGTAAACATGAAGAGGGTGACTATAGTACAAGATCGCCAAGACTCGGTCCAAAAGACAAAAGGCCTATTATGGGGCTAAAATCTAGCTCAACGACATCCCAAAAACATGAGTGGAAAAAAAAGAACAGATGGACAGATGAAACTTCCCCCCCTCACAATCACGACACTTATTGTAGGATGCCATAACACCTACCATACTTCGTTGCTATGGCAACGAGAGGCCGTAATTTATTATTCATGACAAAGTCACAGTAAAGACAGATTGGTAACTGGCTGGGATTGGAGTTCCCCATTTTTTACACGAGGGTTTTTTGTGTGTGTTTGTTTGCTCTTCTATGTTTTTTTTGTTTAAATAGAAAGGAATTATTGCTGGTTCAGTGCCTATTGTTTTAGGGAGCCAGGCCTATTCTAAGCTTACTGGTCCTCTGTCAATTGCCGAAGTGCAGGAATATTGTTATCGTTCGTGCTTGTTTGTTTGTTCTTTCTTTCTTCCGTTTAGTGACCACAGTCACACTTGACCAATCTGCCACAGTCACACTTGACCTATCTGCCACAGTCACACTTGACCACAGTCACACCTGGCCAATCTGTCACATTCACACTTGACCACAGTCACACCCCTTGACCAATCTGTCACAGTCACACTTGACCACAGCCACACCCCTTGACCAATCTGTCACAGTCACACTTGACCACAGTCACACCTGGCCAATCTGTCACAGTCACACTTGACCAATCTGTCACAGTCACACTTGACCAATCTGTCACAGTCACACTTGACCACAGTCACACTTGACCAATCTGTCACAGTCACACTTGACCAATCTATCACAGTCATACTTGACCACAGTCACGCTTGGCCAATCTGTCACAGTCACATTTGACCTATCTGCCACAGTCACACCTGAGCATTCTGTCACAATCACACTTGACCACAGCCACACCTGGCCAATCTGTCACAGTCACACTTGACCACAGTCACACCTGGCCATTATTTCACAGTCACACTTGACCAATCTGTCACAGTCACACTTGACCACAGTCACACTTGACCAATCTGTCACAGTCACACTTGACCACAGTCACACCTGGCCAATCTGTCACAGTCACACTTGACCACAGTCACACTTGACCACAGTCACACCTGGCCAATCTGTCACAGTCACACTTGACTTACTTAGTTGTCTGTTAAAATTAAATAATTCACTAAAACAAAAATGTATTTTTATGAAACGATCTTCTTTTTTAGATGCATGTTACAAAGTGCACATGCACACACCAGCAGAAGTACCCATTATCAAAATTTGCGTAAAATGCCAATAATCATAACGAAACTAGAGCGTGAAAAACGCTAGAATACCAGCCGCGCGGCAGTATTTACGGCCTCAGTGAACTCGACCTTCATCTTCAATATTGGCCTGAATATACTAACTGTGAACATTGGGTGTATTACTGTCATTGGCAAGACAACATTTTTACACGATGTCTTATGACCCCTAGACAGTTATAGTTATTGCTGGGTGGGCATACCCAATTTTGACACATTTTGTTGAACAGCCGTGTGGACACATTGAGAGGGGTCATAAGACATCGTGTATAAATGTTGCCTTGCCAATGACAATGAACACACCCAATTTTCACACTTTTTGCGCAGCAACGCTTTTAAGATTTTCAAATTTGGGGTCGCATTGTTTGTTGAGCTATTGTATCGAAACAAATCGCACGAATGCAAAAAAACATAAGATTTGGGGTACACAATAAATTGAATTAGACATGCATCTGCAATCTGCATATAGGGGAAGACGGGGTAAAAAGCGCATGGGCGGGTAAGAAGCCCACCCCAATTATCTCATGAAATAAAGAAAATTTCAGTCAAATTTGCCCATGAGACGAATGCTAGACATTAACGCTCGTCTCATGGGCAAAATGAGACTGAAATTTGCCTCATTTCATGAGATAATTGGGGTGGGCTTCTTACCCGCCCATGCGCTTTTTACCCCGTCTTCCCCTAGTACGTTGGTGGGCATCCAATTCTGGTATAAACACCAACGAAAAAACTTGAGAGAGCAAGAAAAATATAAATAAATTATAAAGAAGAAGAATATATATAATAAAAATAAAATATAAAATAATGGGTCTAATGAGATGTTGTTGGAGACGAGAGGCGCAGCTTGAATGCCTCGATCGTCTCAGCCCTCACTGTCTCTTCACTGAGGCCGTTCCAGTCACGCACAGTTCGCGGAAAAAAACTATATTCGTCAGTGTTACTGAAGATAACATTGAAACACTGGGAGTTGTTTCTTGTGAACTGTGTCACGATGTTCTGAGACTGGTTGTTTTTGAAGATGGGGGATCCCGGAGCTCCAGGACAAGGGAGTTATAGGCCTATAGGCCTACGCCGTGTTCCTACACTCTTCAGGGCAGAACCGCAGGTTCCTTCTCAGCAACTTTTAAAATGATGAAGAAATAATGTTTTGCGCCCTCTTTGGCCTTTCGGCCATGTAAAATAAAATGATTTGAATAAGCAGTTCTTTTATGGGCCTTTAAAATGCACGTGTGCAGTTTCTTTTGGCCGCCGGTATAAAAGAGTATTTGTTAAAATCGGCCTACAAAATAATGGGAAGTAACTTAGCATTGCGACCGGTAATTTGACTGGATGATTTTGCTCCCCTGTCTTAGTGTAAGCGAGGGGGGGTGAGAGAGAGAGGGGGGGGGGGGGTGAGAGGGGAGATATATATGTTGAGCTATTGTATCGAAGCAAATCGCACGAATGCATATATATATATTTAAAAAAGAATATATATTATAAAAAGATATATATATATATATATATATATATATATATATATATATATATATATATATAATATGACCACCACCACCCCTTTTTTCAGAAATCGTAGCTATAAACAAATTCCAGCACAGCCCTCCAGCATAGCCTACTCAAATGCAACAAATACTTGTAGCGGTGCCATAGCCGATTAGGTTTAACCGAGGCGTGGTTACCGCTACACCTATCTGTATTAATAAAAAAAATCGGGACTTTACTGGTTTCGTACTGCCTCCAGGCATTGCCTCCAGTATTGTTCCCACCATATTTGTATTTACAAATGTCCCATATGTGTCTGATTCAGACCAAGAGGACGTAAAACACCATTTTCGTCGCCCTCCAGCATAGCAGTCAAAATGAGTTTCAGTCACCACAATTTCGGTGTGACCACCGTCATGCTTATCATTATAGGGGCCATATGCCCTGTGTTATGAATCTTAGGATATATTTCCACCGCAGCACTCCTGAATAACAAACACATGTGCTTCCTGTGACGCTGATATGCATATCTTGAGCTCTGCATGATTAATGCTTTTTGTTGTTGTTGTTGTTGTTTTTCAGAGCCGGGTTCACTGCATTGTAAACAGATTCCAGCCCAGTAGCGATCTCCTGAACAACAGCAATCAAAATGTGCATTACTGCATTTGTGGCGTGATGCTGATCAATACAATTTAATTGCCTGTGTATCTTTTTTCTTTCTTTTTCTTGGAAGAGCCAGGTGCATTGCAACTTAAAACAACTTCTCCAGAATAGCTGTCAAAAATTGTGCATTTCTGGTACGGCGTAGATCAGGACGGGTATTGGGGCCCAACAAAGTCCTTTGGAGAAAGAGCTTTCTCCTTCTCTGCTCCAACTCAGTGGATTTCTCTTCCTAAACCTCTCCGTGAAATCCAATCAGTCTTCTTTCAGAAGAGCATTGAAAACTCACCTCTTTTGGTTGTTATCCCAACTAACAGTATATACCACGCCCTTCTGTCTTATCTCTCTCTGTCCCTGGCTTTCTGTCTCTGTCTTTGCCTGACTGTCTGTTTGTCTCTCTCTCTCTCTCTCTCTCTCTCTCTCTCTCTCTCTCTCTCTCTCTCTCTCTCTCTCTCTCTCTCTCTCTCTCTCTCTCTCTCTCTCTCCAATGATTATATCCAATCACATTATTAACTATGCCTCTACACTATAGGATTCAGCTAGTGGAAAGAATCTAAAACCTTTATTACCCGGCCAGAGGCCGAGGTATTGCGATCGGTTTGTGTGTCTGTGTGTGTGTGTGTGTGTGTGTGTGTGTGTGTGTGTGTGTGTGTGTGTGTGTGTCTGACTGTCTGTCTGTGTGTGTGTCTGTGTATCGATTATCTTAAAAACTACTGTTTGGATTTTGATTAAAATTGGCAGAGGGGTAGACAGCTTGAAAAGGAAGCTTCCTTTCGTTAATCAACACCGAAAATCTTGAAAACCGAAAATCTTTAAGGGGCCATAACTCCCACACCGTTGGTGTTAGAGTCTTCAAATTCGGCATGTAGGTACTTTGGCTTATGCCCGTTCTGATGGTGGCATACCGATCAAGGTCAAGGTCACGGTCTGGGAGATCGGTAGGCCTCGAAAGTGGTAGGGGTCTACAAATTGGGTTTTAAGCCATATTTTCCACATTTGTACTTAACAGAAGCGCTTCAGATTATGTGTGGTACTGTATACCCTAGAGTAGAAAACATCCGAGCATAAATTATCGCCATGATGATCTTGACCTTGAAGTGTGACCTTGAAAACCGAAATTTCCTTCTTTGCGCTATATATTTATTGTCCAAGCTGTATCTCGTGAACTAGAAGACATAAGCTCTTCAAATGTTGTGTCAGGCTTGAAAAGGAAGCTTCCTTTCGATACTCAACACCGTGCTGACCTTGACCTTGAAGTTTGACCTTGAAAATCAAAAATCTTTAAGGGGCCATATCTCCCACACCGTTGGTGTTAGAGTCTTCAAATTTGGCATGTAGGTACTTTGGCTTATGCCCGTTCTGATGGTGGCATACCGATCAAGGTCAAGGTCACGGTCCGGGAGATCGGTAGGCCTTGAAAGTGGTAGGGGTCTACAAATTGGGTTTTAAGCCATATTTTCCACATTTGTACTTAACAGAAGCGCTTCAGATTGTGTGAGGTACTGTATACCCTAAAGTAAAAAACATCCGAGCATAAATTATCGCCATGATGATCTTGACCTTGAACTGTGACCTTGAAAACCGAAATTTCCTTCTTTGCGAACTATATATTTATTGTCCAAGCTGTATCTCGTGAACTAGAAGACATAAGCTCTTCAAATGTTGTGTCAGGATGTGACACTAACAGTATAAAACATTCGTATATAAATTATCCCCCAGAACTACAATGTTGCCGAGCGGTAGACATGTTTCCGGCCTACTACTTTTGAATCGTGTCGTAAACTATGAAAAGAGAGAGAGAGAGAGAGAGAGAGAGAGAGAGAGAGAGAGAGAGAGAGAGAGAGAGAGAGAGAGAGAGAGAGAGAGAGAGAGATATATATATATTGTTTATTGGGAGAGGACATAGCTCTGGCCGGGTTTGCATTGTCACAATGCCTTGCTGCTGCTCGGCGATGCACTTACAATGCGTTGCTGCCGCTCGGCGATGCCCTTGTTTAGTTTGTACAGGCGTGGCCTTAAGTTGATCCTTTTGAAATCCTCGTCCATTACTCATACGGAGTATCAGCACATAGGAATACTGCCTCTACAATGGAAACTTGAATACAACAAAGCCATTTTCATGTTTAAAATAATGTCTGATCGCGCTCCTCCTGTACTGCTTTAAAACATAAATTTGATTTAAACCTCGTCCGCAATGTTCTTAAAAATCAAAGTACCTCTTCCAAGAGTTGATCTCTTCAAGACTAGTCTGTTGTATTCGGGCGATTGTTTGTGGAATACGATTTTAGCTTCTTTTAACCCTTTCACCGCCAGCCATTTTTTAAGCCAAAAAATACCATTAAACTTAATCTGGGTAGAGAAAAAAAAATCTGCAATATTTCAAATTCCCCTGTGACATGCATAATATTAGGCCTAACCTTACCTCCCAAAATGATGAAAATAGGGTCTTTGGATAACAGGCCCTGATTTGATGCTTTTTAGTGTCATGGGTGTTAAACCATTGTGGTGCATAAAATTTATGTGACATTGGCGGTGAAAGGGTTAATGTTCATTCAAGTCTCAATGTTTTCAAGAAAAACTACCATAAGTACCTTATGATCGATCAAACATATAAACAACATCACATATTAATCTTTCTTATGTAGCTTTTGAAATGTCTTACTTTTAATAATGTTTATTCATGACATGGTTAATTTGTACATAAATCGTGTTTTGAAACATGAGTTGTTTTTGTTTTTGGGTGTTTTTTGTTCACTTTAAGGGGTGGAGGGGAGAAGATGGAGGAAGAAAGTAATTTCTTGTGTTTTGATGATGTCATACTCATAATGCATTTGTTTAGATTGTTGTTGTTTTTTCTTCCTCCACAATGTATTTCC
>JAGGCT020000973.1:17500-25000 GCA_017654935.2 Phymorhynchus buccinoides
ATACTTTTGTGGGTGACAGGAATTCAATCGAATGCAGCCTACAGTCGAAAATACATGGCGGATTATACATTGCAGCCTACAGTCGAAAAATTACAGTGCAGCCTACAGTCGAATATACCATGCAGCCTACAGTCAAATGTACAGTGCCGCCTGCGGTCGAATATACAATGCAGCCTACAGTCGAATATACCATGCAGCCTACAGTCGAATATACGGTGCAGCCTACAGTCGAATATACCATGCAGCCTACAGTCGAATATACGGTGCAGCCTACAGTCGAATCTACAATGCAGCCTACAGTCGAATTCACAGATATGTACATTGCAGCCTACAGTCGAATGTAAATTGCAGCCTACAGTCGAAAAATTACATTGCAGCTTACAGTTGAAAAATTACATTGCAGCCTACAGTCGAATGTACAGTGCAGCCTACAGTCGAAAAATTACATTGCAGCCTACAGTTGAAAAATTACATTGCAGCCTACAGTCGAATGTACATTGCAGCCTACAGTTGAAAAATTACATTGCAGCCTACAGTCGCATGTACAAGCAGCCTATGGTCGAAAAATTACATTGCAGCCTACAGTCGAAAAATTACATTGCAGCCTACAGTCGAATGTACAGTGCAGCCTACAGTCGAAACATTACATTGCAGCCTACAGTCGAATCTGTAATGCATCTTTAAGTCCAAAAATAGTATTGTAGCCTTCAACAACTTATGTGATGTGATGACCAATACGTGTGCCAAACACAGTGTGTGTGTGTGTGTGTGTGTGTGTGTGTGTGTGTGTGTGTGTGTGTGTGTGTGTGTGTGTGTGTGTGTGTGTGTGTGTGTGTGTGTGTGTGTGTGTGTGTGTGTGTGTGTGTGTGTGTGTGTGTGTGTGTGTGTGTGTGTGTGTGTGTGTGTGTGTGTGTGTGTGTGTGTGTGTGTGTGTGTGTGTGTGTGTGTGTGTGTCTATGTGTGCATTTTTACATGCGTGCAAATATGATTATGATTACATGTGATTGTCATTGAATTTGATTTAAATTATTACACTATACAAAAACCACACCTTGTCATTAAACAACAAAAGCAAAAACCTAATCCATTTAATTATAACAAAAAAGGGGAATTGAAAATGAGCACACAAATGTATTGATTGTATTTTGAAGTAAACATGGTGAAGCATTAGAAACAGACAAGGAATTTGACTCATTTATAGACAGGTGTTCAGATACTGGGTAGCTTGGAAGGCACTGCTTCACAGGGTTGTAGTCAATGAAATGCTAAAAATGTCCCAAAATCCATAGCAAACGCCCAGTATTAAGCAAACGCCCACCCCCCACTTTTGGCCAAAAGTTGTACAGATGGGTCACTACCTAGTAACATCACCCCCAGTCTCCCTCCCCATCCCCTTTTTTTGACAAGAAAGGACACCTACTCTCCGTTGTATTGGTGTATATGGGGCTGGGGGGGGGGGGGGGGGGTGGTGGTGGTAAAATTACATCATGTCTATCATATCATGAAAAGATACAACTCATAGGAACAAAACAGAGAAGGAAACAGACAATCAAACAAAATCACACACGTTACATTCGTTTCCGTTTTTACAGAAAAAAATGTTTTGTCCTCTCTCTCTCTCTCTCTCTCTCTCTCTCTCTCTCTCTCTCTCTCTCTCTCTCTCTCTCTCTCTCCAGTCGACAAATTACACTGTAGCCTACAGTCGAATCTGTAATGCATCTTGAAGTCGAAAATGGTATTGTAGCCTTCAAAAACTTATGTGATGTGATGACTAAATCAAATCTCTCTCTCTCTCTCTCTCTCTCTCTCTCTCTCTCTCTCTCTCTCTCTCTCTCTCTCTCTCTCTCTCTCTCTCTCTCTCTCTCTCTCTCTCTCTCTCTCTCTCTCTCTCTCTCTCTCTCTCTCAGTGGTGTAGGAACATATTGAAGCCGGGGGGGAGGGGGGGTGGCAGGATTGCTCGCAAACCAGGGGGGGGGGGGGGGACCAGGCAAATGAATTTGTTAAGTTATGCGTCTTAGCAAACGCTACAAAAACACATTATTATTATTATTTTGTGGTGGCGACCAACTTCTTTACATAGAAGCAACTGTACGCACTTAGGGATGTGACCATAGAAAAATAAAGAAAAATAAAAGAAACAAAGGGGTGGGGGTGAGGAAGCGCTTATAGTGATTTGATGATTTACTAATCTTTGTTGATTATTAGGTGTTGTTGACACTGACAGTCTTGTTTATGAAGCGTTGCTTGACAGTCTTGCAAAGTAACTAGTAGTTCTACATTCAGGACTTGGAGCGGACAGGGGGGGGGGGGGGGGGATGTGAACCATAAGCCTTTTCGCAGTATCTGGGCAAGATCAATCCGGCTACCGTAGCGGTCACCGGGGGCAAACCCTGACCGGCACAGCTCCTGCCCTTCATTTACCACTACTTTTACCTATGACTCCTAACTCCCTAATTTAGTCTTGGGTGGCTGAGAGCACTGCAGCTGCAGGCTCTCCTCCAAGGGCTGAGGTGTCGGTCCATTTGAAGTGGTGCTGCAACCTGGCTCCAAATGTTTCCAGGGTTGACGCCGCTGCGATGCTTTCAGGGAGGAGGTTCCATTCTGGGATAGTTCGGGGGAAGAACGTTCCCTGGCGGTACTGGGTCCGGTGTGCACGGATGTCATAGGTCTGTCGCCCGGTTTTCTTCTGATGGTTTGAAGTTGGGGCATGCCTGGTTTCGATCTTGATGAGGCCGTTTGTGTACTTATACATGGTGGTAAGTCCAGCATGTTATTAAGACTGGAGGTTGGCTTTTAATCCTGCATGGTCCACCTTGCTGCTCGCCTTTGAACTTTATCGATGGAGTTGATGCAGGTTGTTGTGGTGGGGCTCGCATACTCCAGCACTGGTCTGACGAGAGCTTTGTATGCAGTCTCCTTGGTCTTACGGCTGCAGATTTTGAGGTTTCTTCTTACAAAGCCCAAGGTCCTGTTTGCTTTGCTGATCGTGTTGTTGATATGGAGGTCCCACTTCAGATCGTTGGTCAGGGTCACTCCGAGATATTTAGCATTTGACACACACTGAAGTACGTGATTGTGGAGGACATAGCTGACAGCCATTGGGGGTGGGGGGTGGAACAGCATGATAGCTTGATAGTTGAGAGAGAGAGAGAGAGAGAGAGAGAGAGAGAGAGAGAGAGAGAGAGAGAGAGAGAGAGAGAGAGAGACAGAGAGAGAGAGAGACAGAGAGAGACAGAGAGAGAGACAGACCGACAGAGAGAGAGACAGGCAGGCAGGCAGGCACACAGACAGACACACACACACACACACACACACACACACACACAAACCCAGACAAAGATGAGAGGGGAAGAGGGAGGAATAGACAGAGACAGACACAGACTGAGTCAAAGTCAAACATGTTTTAATGTTTAGACCTCTGAACAAACTATTTTTTTAAAGAAACGCATCCTTCGGTTTTTACATTACATAAATATATTGATTTGTGAGTATAAGAGTTTTCTTTATAGATAAATTTGTAATAGCTTGATAGTTAAGAGAGAGAGAGAGAGAGAGAGAGAGAGAGAGAGAGAGAGAGAGAGAGAGAGAGAGAGAGAGAGAGAGAGAGAGAGAGAGAGAGAGAGAGAGAGAGAGAGAGAGAGAGAGAGAGAGAGAGAGAGAGAGAGAGAGAGAGAGAGAGAGAGAGAGAGAGAGAGAGAGAGAGAGAGAGAGAGAGGCCATCACCTAAATTCTTGAAGGCTGCAATCTTATTTTTCAACTGTAGGCTGCAATGGGTTAGGTTTTTTTTCGACTGTAGGCTGCAATGTACATTCGACTGTAGGCTGCAATGAAATTTTTCGACTGTAGGCTGCAATGTAATTTTTCGACTGTAGGCTACAATTTACATTCGACTGTAGGCTGCAATGCTATTTTTCGACTGTAGGCTGCATTGTACATTCGATTGTAAGCTGCATGGTATATTCGATTGTAGGCTGCATTGCAGATTCGACTGTAGGCTGCATTGTCGATTCGACTGTAGGCTGCACCGTATATTCGACCGTAGGCTGCATGGTATATTCGACTGTAGGCTGCATTGTAGATTCGACTGTAGGCTGCATCGTATATTCGATTGTAGGCTGCATGGTATATTCGATTGAATTCCGCCCTCCCACTTTTCTAAAGCGCGATGAGCCCACTGTGGGGTATCGCGCTATATAAGTAACCCCTATTATTAGGATACACCTATCACTTGTGGCGGTGCCATAGCCGATGAGGTTTAACCGAGGCTTGGTCACCGCTACAGCTATCTGTATTAATTATTTTAAAAATCGGGACTTTACTGGTTTCGTACTGCCTCCGGGCATTGCCTCCAGTATTGTTCCAACCATATTTGTATTTACAAATGTCCCATATGTGTCTGATTCAGACCACGAGGACGTAAAACTCAATTTTCTCTCTCAGGATACACCTATCTCCCTCACCCCTCACCTGGGTAAGGTGTATGAGAGAATCGTTAAACAACGACTTGAATACTTTTTACAAAATAATAATATTCTCCCCACTTTCCAGGCAGGCTTCAGAAAACATCGAAGCTGCATGGAACAAGTTTGCAAGAAAAGCGTTTAGTCGAAAAAAAAGGGTTCTTGCAACCTTCTTCCACATAAAGGGAGCCTATGATTCCCTCTGGCATGGGAAACTGCTCCAAAAAATTAGCGACCTCGGCATAGAGGGGAACATGTTCAACTTCATTCGTTCTTTCCTCCACAACCGCACTATGACTGTAAAAGTAGGCCAGGCACTCTCTAAAACCCACAGTGTAGACATGGGAGTGCCCCAGGGCAGCATAGTAGCGCCAACTCTCTTTAACATCATGCTTCATGATATGAAATCTATTCCTTTCAAAGGAACACGTATTTCCATGTACGCTGATGATCAGTATAGCCATTTGGACTCTCACCCCATGATCAGTATAGCCATTTGGACTCTCACCCCCAGAAAAACTAACTCTACATACTCCGAAATCTGCTTTAAACAACATCAAAAGTACACAACGGTCATAGCTATAGTTACCTTCGGGAAAATGGTTTCACTCTCTCCCTAAATAAATGTGAATTCATGTTTTTTGGAAACTCCAACTATTGTAAAACATACTCCAACATAGATATTCTTGGAACAAAAATCCAAACTAGTTCCCAAGTAAACATTTTGGGCGTAGTACTGTCCTCCAACTTAATATGATCTGCGCACATTTTACATACCATAAAGAAAGCATCCAGGGCTCTCAACTTTATAAAGGTTATCTCAAAGGAAGCATGGGCCAAAGATGCAAAACTCCTAACTTATTTAACACAAGCCTTGGTAAGAAGCCGCCTCACATACGGGATGGAGGTTTTCTACACAATTCCGAAAACTCAATTCAAAGCTCAATGCAAGCCGTTGAAACAAAAGCCTTAAAAATTGCCCTAGCTATACCACGGTATGCCATTAATAATTTAGTTTACAGAGATGTCGACTGGCTTCCTCTAGACAGATATATGAAGCTACACTGTGCCTCCAGTTTAACTAGGTTATTTTCATTCAAACAAGGGTCAGCAGATCAGTTTTTCGAAGACTATTTAGAATCCTCTAACATCATTTTAACAAGACTAAAACGAAAGCAAACCCGCACACATGCGAAGGTTACAGACCCAGTTACCTTCACTAAAGACCTATTTGATAAGGCAGGAGTTAAACTTGAGGAGGTCACCCCAAGGATAGATTACGATTTTCCACAGTGGGAACGGGAGGATGCGATATATGACACCTCTTTACATCAAATGTATTCAAAAGAAAAACGATATAAACTTGCTCACTATAGCTGCTAAAGAAAAAATATTCAGTCTTCAAAACTATTTATTGGTTTACACAGACGGCTCCAAAATCAGCGAACAAACAGGATGTGCTTTTACCATCCCATCCCTACAAATTTCTAAATTGTTTAAATTAAATAATAATATTTCCATCTTTAGCGCAGAACTGTGGGCTATTTTGGAAGTTGTAAATTATATAAATACTTTTCCCAATCCACCGATTAGTGTTGTTGTCCTGACAGATTCCCTATCTTCCGTGAAAGCTCTTCAGGGCAACACCAAACTAAGAATGAAATAAGATATGTTATACACCAACTGAAACTCAAAAGGTGTCAATGTCGCGATAACATGGATCCTGTCTCACTGTGGAATTAAAGGAAATGACCTGGCCGACCGTAGAAATTAGAAATCTTTTGAAGGCCGAAAGCCGCAAAGAATGGAAGAAGGAACTAGAAATATATGCGAGAACTCGGGATTACGATAGTCAAATAAAACACAAAGGCTTATTCCTCCCGGTTCCTTTTGCCGTCCAAGCCCTGATTTTCAGGCTACGAACAAATTCCATTACTTCTAAATTTCACCCAAGATCTTGCTTATGCAAGGCAACTATTGATATAGACCATTTATTTGACTCGTGCATTTTCATCAATATAGAACTGGAAAGTTTTGTACTTAAAATTAAACAACACAAAATTGCATTCAATAAAGATTCTATTTTAAGGAAGAGCAGTGAGGGGTGGGCCCCTCTGATTTGGTTGGCTGAGGAGCTGTCCAAAACAACCTACGGACACCTCTTCTAAAACCTTGATTAAATTTTCTCAAAGTCAGGCTTGTGCCAGCTCGCCTTTTACTCGTAACTTTTATCTTAATATAAAAATTAGACCTTGATCAATTTTAGCGGCCCCGTAGTTGCGCATAGCTGTTAACAGTAGATAAGCTTCAGAGTCCCCCCACTTAAGGACTCTGTTCGCAACGCCCTGCCTCTGTTTGATCCGGAGAGGAGGGGTCCCTCTCCCTCCCTCTCTCCCTCCCTCCCTCCGACCAAACAAGCAGGAATCGTAGCAATTTTAATTATCATTTTATAAATGTAATTAATAAACATAGTATTACACATTTAATCCCTGCCGGACTATAAGCTTTGAAACAGGTAGGGGGGGGGAGACAGGTCTCCTTTTGTTACCCCCCTCCTGGATGATCTGCTTTCCCCTTGTATAAACTCCCCATCTTTTAATAAGTCTACCGGGACTCGGCCTCATTTGTTTGTGCCTTTTAGAGTCTTTGGGAACAAATTAGACTTGATTTTTAACTAGTCCGACAGGGACCCACTTAAAATTTTAAAAACCTTTAGACAACAGTATGATGCGACAGCTTTACTTAAATTTTAATAGAGTATTCATTGGCCAACGGCACTGGCTGCCAACAGGTCAATGTCTAATGTACAGTTTTAAAATGTTTTTTGGAGAAATAAAGTTTTTTCTGTAAATAGATTGTGCCCCATGAAATGGGGCAGACCTTCAGCGATTTTTAGCATTTTTTGACTTCGTTTTAAATGGTGGTCCTGAAAATTTTATTCAAAGATGCTCAGTATAAAAGAAACGTTTTTTATTATAACTTTTATAAACATTAAAACAAATATCTTCATTTTAACTAGCTAGCTAGTTCAAATCTAACA
>JAGGCT020000974.1:0-25000 GCA_017654935.2 Phymorhynchus buccinoides
GCTATTCTGGTGGGCTGGGCTAGAATTTGTTTATACTGGAGATGCCTTGCCTAGGGTACATCCCCACTCTCTCGGACAAACGGATTTGAGGATGTTATCGTCCAGCTGGTGTTGGGGATGGTCCCCAAAGGCCAACCCATCCCTTTGGCTGCAGCACCAGAGCCGGTGCAAAGACCCCTTCGTTTAAGGCCGGGTTCACAGTAGTCAGTAGACACGTAAGTGCCTACGGAAAACCCTAAATAAGTGGAAGAAAGAAGGATAAAAGTTTACGCATAGGGCCTGTGCGCAAATCTTTTCCCTTCTTTATTTCACTTATTTATGGATTGCACACGGGTTTCCGCATGGAATATCCGCGTATGTGTGTACCCGGCCATAGTCTTCAACAAGAGACTAAACTGTACTATGATTTTCAATTACTGTAGAAAACCGTCATTGATCAATTGCAGAGCTTCAGATTGTTTCAGACTTCATGGATCATATGACCCATGGATGCTCAAAGTGAGGGGTCAATTTTCAGAATGGTCCACTAATGTGGCGCAATAGTTTCATTAATAAACATCAATTGTAATATACATACAGTGTGTGTGTGTGTGTGTGTGTGTGTGTGTGTGTTCGCACATGTATGCAATAACAACTCGAACGGAAAATAAAAATACTTTAGCCACTGACTCTCTCTCTCTCTCTCTCTCTCTCTCTCTCTCTCTCTCTCTCTCTCTCTCTCTCTCTCTCTCTCTCTCTCTCTCTCTCTCTCTCTCTCTCTCTCTCTCTCTCTCTCTCTTATCTATCTATCTCTCCCTCTCTCTCTCTCTCCAGTTTCTTTCTAGGGCCTATTTGTTTCAAGTTTCTCATACCACCTCTGTGTCAGTGTGTGTGCTTGCGTGTTTGTGTGTGTGTGTGTCCCAGCACAAGTTTCACTTTTGGGGATGGGGGGGGGCAGCCATTTCCTTTTTTTAATATGAGCATCACACATTAATCAAGACATGCCATAGTGGTAGCCAAGTTATCACTCACTGGCTCACGGATAGCCTGTGACTTTCGGGGAATTGTACTTTCGGTTTTCAGGGCTCCCCATTTGTCCTGAGTTTAAGAAGTGGGCTCACTCCCACTTAGCAATTTAAAGAATTTTTTTCACTACTTGTCAGAATTTTAAAGGAGTGACAGAATAAGACAGACAAGTGCACATGCAGTACACAGTGTCACACACACACACGCGCGCGCGCGTACACGCACACACACACACACACACACATGTATGCATGCGCGCACGCATACACGTACGCTCGCGCACACACACACGCACACACACACACACACACACACACACACACACACACACACACGCACACACACACACGCACACACACACACGCCTGTGCTTCTTTGATCATGACGCTGCAAAGTTTGCATTTCGACATACATGGCAAAGCATTGTCTTTGATTCCCAATCATATTCCAACCACTGGAACTCTTTCAGCCGTTTTTTACAGAACTTCTTGGTGCTTGTCGATTTTTCTGCTGTTGGTTGTGACTCCCCTTGGGTTTAATGCTCATCAGACCTGTTTGCTCTACTCTTTTCGAGTAGTTTTCTACTCAATTTGGATCTCTACTACTCTTCAAAATTGAAAATAATGCTCTTTTAATTCGTGATTACTACTAATTTTCAGTGAACATTGTTTGATGGTTTAATGAAGAAAACTACACATCATGCACGAAAGCTACTCGTTTCAGCTATCCAGACTACTCAAGACTTGTGTAGGGGGTAAACAGGTCTGACTCATCATGATCTTTTTCACATTTTCTTTTGAAACTGCCTGATTGCAGCCACAATTTCATCGCTATCTTATTGGAAGGCTAAGTACTATGATCTATTAACAACTTCTTGATTGGCTAGAATGAGCAAGCTTAGCCACTGAGAAGTTCGCACTTATAACTTAATGCTATTTTTGACTTTTGTTTCACCACAGAGAACGAAGGTATCGGCAGACAAACTACCAAGGAAAGTGCCTTGACCTTTAGTAATTTTTTTGCTTTAACAATCCTATCACGCTCTGTTGAGATTTTAAGTGCGTTATTTCAAAATTCAACAAGAAATTTAAGACGTGAACTTCACGTCTGATTGGCAATTAAAAGGCGTCATTTTCCAAGCTTATTAAGGCGTGAAAACTGAAATCTGCTTACTGGTGCTTGCAGTACATACAGTACAGCGTTTTTTTCTTCTTTCTTTTAAATTTTGTAACATAAAGAGCTGCATGAGCTTGTGCTTATTTGGTTTTGAGGAATGGAATTTAGAGTTCAGTTTTAGCTTGAAAATAATCATGTTTAAAATTGTCTTTGTGTTCCAAGGAGCGTATGTGACCAGTGTAAAAAAAACAATTGGTGTATGAAACTGAAACTAAAACACTTACAATGATTGATTATTACAGGTCATTGAGCCAAAGCCAGAAGTCAAGCGTCCATCCAAAAAGACCCCACACCAATTTGTTTTTTTCTTTGGATCAGAAAATTAGTAAGTACAATGAAAAAATTGCACATAGGTTGTTCCGTTACTTAAGCAATCTTCATGATCAAGTTAATTTTGTATGTGGGTTCTTTCCTACTACTACTACACTTCTAGGCTTATTCTTATTTTCCCTTTGTCTTTGAGAGAGGGCAATGTTGTAGTTCAGACATTGCTCATCAAATTTTGGCAATGACAGTTTTCACTAAGAATCAACATTGTGCTGTTCTCGGGAAAGAGATAGGGTTAGGATCAGCTTAGCTCTAGGGTTACCATTGCCATGAAACTGAAAGAACCAGATTTTGAGACAGAGTCGTAAGCATGCAGGGGGTGTCCTAAGCTACAACTTTGCCTGAGAGCTAACTCAGTTTCAGGCATCACAATTGTCAGATAATTTGCTAATTTCAGAGGATTGAAGATTTCTGGCAGAGGATTTGCTTGTGGTGGCAGAGGTTTTGCCATTGTTTCTGATGATAATACTCGCTTTGGATAGCAATTCTTTAATGAATTGTGCCTTTTTGGACACGTTTGGAAATTATTTGAGTATAGCTCCTCTACTCTGTATGCCTTGATGACCCTTTCACTGCGGTTTTCAGAGGATTGGACTTAAGACAATTCTGATGCCTGCTGTGTTTAGTGGTTATGTGGTTAATGATGATAGACGGGAATCATAAAAAGTAAGCGTAGTGGGTGTCAGATTTCTATTTTTGGGGGTTTTATTTTATTTTTGTTTTGTTTTCTTTTTTACTGTGAGCCTGGAAAAAGTTTGGGGTTGGCAGCGAAAATGAGCATTGGTCAGATAACCGTAACTTGGGTTGGACATAACAATGATCTGGTTTGGGTGATAAGCAACGTTTTCGCAACACACCGCTAGAATGCTAGCAACGCCCGAGTACAGGCAAAATGCCCCTGTAGCCGACAGAAGTGTAGCTGCTTTCAACTCATTCAGTTTAATACAAATGTTGGTTTTAAAATTTTATATCATTAAAGGATTAAAGATAAAGCTAAACCAGTATACAGAAATATAGTCACTGTAAATGTAATCTTCAGATTTTTTAAGAGAATCTTTTGAAAAGGGCCAAAATCTGGTGTCCTGATGGAATTTCTACACCTTGACTGCAGTGTCCTACTCCTTGACTGCAGTGTCCTGAGGGAACTTGGAGCAGTGAGAAGGGTTGTGTTGAAAGTGTTAATAAAAAAATATTTTTCTTTTGCATAGATTTGTTGATACTAATATAGTAATAAGTAATGTATGAAATGTGTGTTGACTTTTTCTCTTTTCTTGTTTGTTTGTTTCTTAGTGCATGGATCCCAGAAGAAAGCATCACTCCGTACATTAAACTTCGTGAGAAGTACCAGTCAAACACTCGTTTGTCCAAGCCAATCAGAGAAGCTTTGGAGGCCATTGAAACTGCCTGGCAGGCGTTACCTGTAAGTTCAGTCTGTCCCAGGTTCTCGCTGTATTGTAAAATGTCAAATGCTAGTATCTCTTTGATGATGTGAATGGTGAATTTATATATTTTAATAAGTTGTAAGTTATTCAGGTATGCCTATCTACTGTCGTCATTGTCTCTTGTTGAACAATTTTTGAAATATTGAGTTTCTTTAAAAAGAACAATATTTTCATAAATTAATAGTAAGCTTGCCTAATAGTAAACTTTCTTGGTGTAAATAAATAAAAAGCCCACCCTATTAATAAACTATGAGACAGGGTTGAAAATAAGCATTAAAACTCAATACGGGGGGTGGGGATACCCTTTAAGAGCCAGAGAAAATGGGAACCCTGCACAATGTTACTGTTAAATCTTTCACTGCTGCTGTGGCAGCCATTTTTAAATCAATCAATATTTTTACTGTCCATTTTACAGGAAATTATTTTGCAGCGATAAAGCAATCAACAAAACAACACAGTAAAAAGACAGAGACATAGCATGTAAAAAAGCCAAAAAATAAAGTATGCGACTATTATATGAGTCATTAACTGCTGTGTAATTTGCCTAGCTAGAATAGATTTCTGACGAGGTGGCTTTTGGGGGAAAAAGGGCAAAAATGCGACATTGGTAGTTAAAGGACAGGGACGGTATTCACGTTGAGATAGCATGAGACTTAGCATGATGCTAACTTAGAAGCTCTTCCAAAAGTCCTATTAAATCCTATAGGACATTGGAAGAGCTTCTAAGTTAGCATCATGCTAAGTCTCATGCTATCTCGACATGAATACCGTCCCAGATTGCCAGCTTGGTGATCTCATCTATTGAGTTGGATTAGAATGTTTTGAAACAAAGAAGTAGATCTAATGAAGGGGTAACAAAATTCAGTTCATTTATTAATTAGATATATATACTCTAAGCAATTGTTTGATAGAAGCTACCCATTCTCTTATTGATTATTGCAAGTATACTGTTCTAAATAGAAGTCATTCTTGTGAAATTATTGCATTCTTTTTTCTTCCGTGTCTTGCTTGACCTAGGATCACATGCTCAGAATGCAAGATTTTAGTTTCTGTTTGCTATCTTTGTGATATTCATATCTCTGTGAATGGAGTAAGGTGTTGTTTGCAGGCATCAGTGAAAAATGACTTGCCTTCTATTGACGAAGAGATCGCTATTGTCAAAGGGATTCAGAGCACTCCTACAGGCAGCAATTCTGCTCAGAGTTTGACCAAGAAGGTATCAGAATGTTTTTGCATAACCTTGTTTTATTTCAAAAAGGTGCAGACGAAGAGAAAATCTGTTATGTTTTTGAAAAATGGTGAAAAGTCTAAAACAGGTTTGTTGCTTATGTGATCTGTGGACATTGTTAAAATTTGTTTTGCTAGTTTTCTTGTTTGTGTTTCTTTGGTTAAACTGGTTTTTGTTTTGTTTCATATATTGAACATGTTTATGCAGGCTTGCTTACCCATCGTAGGTGACCATATTTTGTTTCAACATTTTTGTAAAATGGCTTATTTCTTTTTTAATTAGGTGAAAATCAGTGGGTTGAGGCAGGAAATAATAAGATGGAGACCATAGAAAGAGAATGAGCAGTAACAGATCCTATAATTATTTATATGTAACAGTCCAGTATTATCCAGTTGCGGTAGGATAATAGATTTTGACCCAAGCGCGAGCTGGTTAGATGAGAATTAGTGCTTACAGATCGATCAGCATGGGTAAAAGTAGCTCAGGAATTTTCCTGAAATCAAAAATGAAAAGGTTGATAAAAAGACTTGGCCATGTTGTCATTCAGAACCATGGTCTTATAATATAAAGCATTTCTGCAAACACAGTGATCGCGCTAGGAATTTTGAAAACCAGTCCCGTCAGCGACAATGCCCCCAAACAACCGGAATCAAAACCAGTCCTAGGGAAACAGAAACCAGTGAAAACTACAATTTTAAAGCCTCTGTTATCACAATTTATCCGTCGTAGCAAAAGATTATCAGTCCCTGGGACTGACAGATCAAATTTGTTTCAGTATTTTGGTTTTGCAATCAGTATTTGACTGATAACTACCAGTAAACGCGATCACTGAAACATTGGTAGCAGATTAAAACAAGATTATCGACATGCAATTCTAACACCGCCCCTACCCATCCTGTGTACAAAGACACACACACATCGGAAATCAATTTTAATGGGGTCAGCACTTCAGGAATGGGAAGCTGCAGAGAACATTGAAACGTGTCCTTTCAGGATTGAGAGAAGGTTTTTCTTTCACCCATGGGTCGGCAGACCTTGCTTCAGCTGATCCAGAATCAAGTAGTTGCGAAGGGAACATTTTCCAAGGGACAGTGTCTGATAAAATGCTCCTTGTGAAGCCAAAAGGTATGTAAGGGTAAGGTGACAAAGTGCATTTTGATGGGTGCCCCTGCAAGAAGTGCCTATTAGTATCAGTAAGACTAAGAGGAATAAAGAAGGCAGATACTGAGATAGGCAGTTCTTGTAGGCACCCTTCGACAGTAGAGCTGTGGTTGGTTCAGCAGTACTGCTGTTGTTAAAATCACCAGGATGACTAAGAAGTTCAACTACTCAGAGACTGCAGAGAGATTGTTGAAATCGTGAATGTCAATGAGAAATTCATATTTGCCAGTTAATATATAATTGTACGTGCACTTTATTTTGTGTGTGTGTGCATTTTCATTTTTTGCTGGGTAGAGTGAGACTATACTGCCAGAAACGTTTTGTTGTTAGAAACAGAAAACGCTGTCACCGGTACAACCGATTGTCTGATGGAGTAAGCTTGTCTGTGTTGTTGTTTCAATTATGATGATAAGAGTGGTCTTCTCTGTTGTTGCTAATGATTTTTTGTTTATCAACGCTTTGGTTTAATTTGTTGTTTTTATTTGCAAAATTTTAAGTTTGGTTGAGTTTTGTTTTTGGTTTACTTACTGCATGTCCTTTTGTTTTTTGCATGGCTATGTAATGAAAAAAAAGAGTTACTTTTAATGCATACATTAAAGGTTCCATAAAAAAACAACTGTATGGCAATAACGTTACAGTGTAAAGTTCAGCCAGCTTCTAGATAAGTACCTGACGTAATTTTCATTATAGTGAATGTCTTTCTAGCTTAGTCTAAATATGTATTTTCATTTCGGGTAAGTATTGCTTCTCTCCGTACCCATGTGTGTAGGAGAAAAAATCGCAGAGTGCAAAGAAGGCTCCTAAACCTCGCAGCAAGCCTTCAGGTGGCGGCAAAGTTGTCCGCCCCAAGTCTGAAGGATCAGTGGCCAATCATAAAGACTATGACCCATATCGACTGCCCGATGATGATGAGTTGGATGATGAGGTAATGGCTGTGAATGTTTTTTCTGTTCCAAGAATAGTCTCGTAGGATTAAATTGAGAGGAAATCACCAACTTTGAAGTTGAACTTAAAATGTTTTGGTCAGTATTATTTAGTAATTGCTGTCAGATTTTAACGTTAATATCTTTGAAAATGTTAGGAATATTATTCAATGAGGAAGAATTACATATTTGTATATTGATATTAAAGCAAAACAAACAAAAACAATTTTTTTGGCAGAAGAATTTTGTCCAAAAATCAATTTGATGTTTAATTCTGTTTGCATTGGTTTATTCCTCAATTCTTTTTATGACTGCATGCTGTTTTAACATTATTTCTTTTTAGTACAGGTCTTGTTTTTGTTGGTGCACCTTTATTGTTGCTGTTTGTTTTTATGTCTCATTGGCTGCCTGGGGTCATTTGGAGTATTTCTAACATTACCTGCGTATGTTAGCACTACCGGATTTTACGGACTATAAGGTGATACTTTTTTCCCCTAGACTGAGACCCCTGAGCCTTATGATGTGACTGATAATACAGTAAGAAACTATAGTACAGTATGTTACGGACTATAAGGTGATACTTTTTTTCCCTAGACTGAGACCCCTGCGCCTTATGATGTGACTGATAATACAGTAAGAAACTATAGTACAGTATGTTACGGACTATAAGGTGATACTTTTTTTCCCTAGACTGAGACCCCTGAGCCTTATGATGTGACTGATAATACAGTTACTGAGTAAGAAACTGTAATAACAAAATCTGTGTGAAATTTGGGGGGTGTGCCTTATAATCCAGTGCGCCTTGTAGTCCGTAAAATACGGTAGTAACGATGCTGGAATGAAGAGCCTGTCTCAGTGTCTGTACCTTAGAGTTAGACGTTGAGTTTAATTTGCCCTAATTATTCATGAACGTCTTTAGATACAAATTTACAGAGTGTGCTACCGTTTGGCGTTTGTGTGCATCAAATTTAGACAGCAGCTTATTAATTGTGTTACCCTTTATTATATGAAAGTCATTGATTAAGCAGATTACTTATGTGTTGAAATTGTTCAAACAAGCTTTCACGATTAATTAAAAAAGCAAAACTACACAGAGAAAATAATTCATATTATTATCATCAATTAAGTATAAAGTTAATGTTAGAAACTCCTCCGAAGTCGGAGTGCGGCTGCTCATGTGGCAGGGTAATCAAAAGCGGTCACACACGTAATGTTCTCATCCCTGGCTGGTGCATTTGTACCATAGTGTTCAAGTGCTTCGGCTGTCGGAATGATCCCTGGAGTCTTTAAGCCAGGGTAAGACAAGAACAAGAACAATCTACAGAATTATTTTTTGGCTGTTATCTTTATGTGCATTTCTGTAAAGTTCTAGTCATATTGCTTGCTTGGACATGTCATGTTTCAGTGCACTGCATAGTTCATGTACTGTTTAGAGCTAAGCAGCACTGACAAATAAATAAATAATGGATGTGAAATTACAAAAACCCTGTCTACATCATAGCTGCCAACCATTCTGAATTTCCCGTAGTTTTTCCGTTTTTCAGCCGCGATTCCACATTTCTGATTATGACAATAAAATTCCGGATTCCGAAATCGCAATGGGAAAAAAAGAAAGAAAACTGTCAAATCCATGTGGAAGTCAACATGCTTGCTCTTCCACAGCCATTCCAAATGCCAATCCAGCATTTATTATCTATAACTATAATCTGCGCATGTGCGGTAAGCTACTCTGCAGATCAAACACTATCATAGTAAATAAATTTTGTGTGTGCAGGGCTCCCAATCGCCCTGCAAAACAGGGGGTCCCAGGGACTCCTTCACTTACGGTATAGAGGGTCCTAGAGGGTGGATAGAGGGTCCCAGTGGCATTGCAAATGCTAAAAAGAATTTTTCTAGTGCATCCCTGGGACCCCCAGCACAGTATTTTAGAGGGTCCTTTAAAATTTTAGTGCTTCATAGACCCCCCAAATAGGGATCCCTGGGAACCCTGGTGTTAGTGTTTGTGTGTGCACATGAACTAAGGGAATTTGAACGTTTTATGTAATTCTTTTCCTTGTTTTGTCCTGCAGCCAATGGGGCCATTCAGAAAGAAAGAGAAGAAGGTAAGCTGAAAATGTTTCTTTTAATGCATGTTTGGTCACAAATTCCTAAATAGTGAACGTTTTTACGTAACAAATTTCATGCAGCTAAATTATTTGTGGTGTGACTTTTGAAATTCAGCTCTTGTTGTAGAGAACAAGGATGTAGTAACAAGTGGATATTGCGTTGTTAAAAGAGATTGATGATGGAGGCTAAAACTCTCAGACTTCGATTTCAGGGCTTTTCTCCTTGGGTGCCTTGGGACCCTTGCTGTTATTCAAGAAACACAAAGCTTAGCTTTGTTGATTTGCGCTATCTCTCACTTCTGTGCTCGCTTGCCTGGGGCTGTTACCTTGTGCTGTGTTCTAAGACAAACGCAGGAGTGAGAGATAGTGCAAGTATACTGTATTTTTTTTAAAAGCACACTTTTTTAAGCTTCAATTTCAATCATCAATCACATTGAAACAAGTGAGCATTTTCTATGGTGTGGTTGCATCCTTCCAGCACGTTGACATCTGAAGTGAAAATTAAAAATGTATGCGTTTGTGTTTAGGGACAGCATACATTTCCAGTGTGATATTGTTTTGAGAAGTGACATTTTCTTGGACTGATTTGAATTCAGGGTGAAAAAATGTGCAGTGGAAATATGACAATTAAGAATTGAAATTTTGAGATAGCTGATGTTTTGAGATTAAAATTTGTTTAGTGTAACTGTAAGATGGATTAAATTGGGACTGAAAAATTATTATGAATTATCCAAAATGTTGTGGCATTGATGTTTGAGTTAGCTGGTTTCCACTGCATTTCCTTTGTTATTTTGTTCTCCGATAAAGACTCTTCCAACACCAAGGAAGAGTCTTCCAGTGAAGAGGAAAAGCTTGCTGTCAGGAGGTGCTTCCCCGGCCAAATCACCCAAGTTCTTTCCTTCCAAGGCAGCTGCAACCACCACCACCACGCCTCGAGTGTCCTACTCCAGGATGAGCGGCCCCAGTGTTGGGGTCGGCACGCCCAAGTACAAAGACGAGGCCTCCGAGGCGAGGCTGTCTCCGGACGATTCCAGGTTCCCCGCCGATGAAGACGACACCTTCAGTCTTACTGACGATGAAAAGGTACGATTTGTATCTGGTTTAAAATTGTTATGTTATGTATAGGGCTGCTCTGACTACTTGTCTGGTTTCCTTATATTTATTTTTATTTTTTATTTTTTACATACTATGAGACTGTTAAGGCAAAAAAACAACCCTGTCAATTTATACTTTTTGTGAAATGTAAAATAATAGATTTGTTTTGATTATTGTATGAAAATAATGATCGAAATGATGTAATAAGCCCAATATAAGATTTAAGCATTGATAGTTCTATCTAACTTGCACGTCATGCCTCTGGATCCTGGTTTTCATTTTTACTTTTTGTGTGTGCATGTTTTGTTTCATAAAGCAGTTTGTGAAATTATTAATTTATTTCGCTTCACTTGGTTGAGTATACATATCTAGACATGCATTATTTTGAAATACTTGTTTTGATTTACATTCAAAATGCAGTATCCTCCGAAGTTGGAGTGTGGCTGCCCATGTGGTGGGCTAATCAAAGACAGTCATGCACATAATGTTCTCATCCCTAGCTGGTGTATTTGTGCCATGGTGTTCAAGTGCTTTGGCTGTTGGGATGATCCCTGGAGTCTTTAAGCCTCGGTAAGACAACAACAAAAGGCAGAAAATAGGTGTAGAAATTCTAATTTCTTGAACCTCGATTGTCAAGGCTCCCAGGGACCCCCATTTGGGGGTCTATGAAGCACTAAAATTCTAAAGGACCCTCTAAAAGAATGCGTAGGGTGTCCCATGGATGCACTAAAAAATTCTTTTTAGCATTTGCAATGCCACTGGAACCCTCTATCCCGCCTCTAGGACCCTCTATACTGTAAGTGAAGGAGTCCCTGGGACCCCTTGTTTTGCGGGAAGATTGGGAGTCCTGATCGTTTTAACCTGTGCCGTTTTAACCCATTTTAGGCCAACGCAGACCTGGTCCGCAACAAAGCACAAAGTCGGGCAGTGATACCCACGCCCCTGCGCATCGGGTTCCTGGGACTGGGCATCATGGGACAGGGCATGGTCATGAACTTGTTGAGGTCAGGCCACGAGGTCACCGTGTGGAACAGAACAGCCGCCAAGGTCAGTTAGTACAGTGGTGAACAGTTGTAGGCATGCATGCATGTTTGAAGGCGAAGAATTGTATGCATGACTTGGAAGGCGAAGAATTGTATGCATACTTCATTGGAAATGAAGTATTGTTTACCTACTTGAAAATGAAGTGTATAATAAGTTCAGAGCAAAGAATTGTATGCATTACTTAAAAGCGAAAAATGGTTTATGTATAGGCTGAGTAGGTATGCGAAGAATGAGTAACTTAGGATGATGATTTGACCGCCAGGGGGCAATCAAACCTGTAGAGGCTTAGCACATGATATTCTTAGTTGGGCGTAATGAGAGAGAGAGAGGGAGAGTTCCTCCCTCTCTCTCTCACTACGCCCAAGAATATCATGCGCTAAGCCCCTAGATTCTCCCTCTCTCTCTCTCTCTCACTACGCCCAACTAAGAATATCACGCGCTAAGCCCCTACTGGTTTGATTGCCCCCTGGCGGTCAGATCATCGTCCTAGGTTGACCATTGTATGCACACTTGAAAGGAAAGAATTGTATACATACTTTTACTTAAAACATGCACACACACACACAAGAGAATAAAACAAGCAAGTTTTTTTGTTGTATTCCAATATTTCGTGTCAGTCAGCACTTTGTCAGGATGCCAATGATGTCAAATAAAATGTTGAATGACATACTATTACTTGTAATGTTATATTGAAAGGCAAAAATGAAATATAATTGACAACTTTTGGGTGTATGGCGTAAAAGGCAGATGGAAGCAAGCTATGTATTACTAATTAGACTTTTCGTTCCTTTTTATTTTTTCTATATTTCTACGTGTACTTGTGATATGTATTCCATTAAAAAAAAAGAGAAAAAGTAAGTACCCAAAGAAACAAAGATGCATGCTTTACAAGATTAGTCAAGCTCAGTGAGATACAGACTCGCATTGGTTTTTATTGTCTTGTGTCATGGCAGACAAAAGAGTTTTCCAAAGCGGGAGCGTTCAGGGGCAACAACCCGGCAGACGTGGTGCAGTCATGTGATATCACCTTCACCTGTGTCTCCGATTCTGTGGCTGTTAGAGACGTGAGTTTTGCTCCCCAGTCCTACAGAAAACGAATGCAGTGGAACCTCCCTATTAAGACCTTGAAAATTTATCAAAAATAAGGTCTTAAGTGGGAGGGAGTTGTAATAGGGAGGTAATTTTACTACTTACAAAAAAGGACAATGTCTCAGAGAAGTAGGCCTTTTGTGGAAGGGAGTCTTCATAGGGAGGTTCCACTGTACTTTCTTGGTTCATGTTGTTTTTGCTTACCGTAAAATGCGGACTATAAGTATAAGCCGCTACTTTTTTCCTCAACTTTGGCCCATGCGGCTTATAGACTGATGCAGCTTATCTGTGGATTTTTTTTTACCATTCTACATATATCCAGGGACCATTAGCGTTTGAGGTCAGATTGGACAAATGTGGGAGTAGCTTTACGATAGTGTAATGCTTTGCATTAGGAACAAAAATGAAACACATACCCAGGCCCCCCTTTTTTCTTTTTTTTTCCAGTAAACGTACGACACAATCTATTCTAACCATACTGACCAACACTCAAAACAATTAGCATAAAACTTCATCAGTTGGAAACCAAATGCCACAGCACATAACAACGAAAGTAGCAAAGGACCGCTACTCCGCTTACCCGGAAGCCCAGTTACTCCCCTTAGCTTCCGGTCACGCGGTCCATTTGACCTGCCCAATCACTTTTTCATTTTCCACTGATGTGGTAACATCTCCTTTTGGAAGCCATTTGCCTTTTCTTCAGTTTTATCTGGTGGGTTCGTTCCTAACCTTTACCATGTGTGTGGTGGTCTGCAGGTGGTGTTTGGCAACCAGGGAGTTCTTCAGGGCATCACTAAAGGAAAGTGTTATGTGGAGATGTCCACGGTGGATGAAGAAACTGTTCAAGATGTGGCTGATGTAAGTGAGAGAGTGTGCGTGTGGGTGGGTGTGCTTTGATTTGACAGATCACGTTGTCATGGATGAAAGTAGTTCAGGAGTCCTGAAATCGGGAATGGGAAAGCTGATTGAAAGTGTGACCATATTTTTCATCCGGAAACATAGTCTTATAATAAAACAGGGCTCCCAGGGACCCATTTGGGGGTCTATGAAGTACTAAGATTCTAAATGACCCTCTAAAAGAATTTGCAGGGGGTCCCAGGGATGCACTAGAAAAAATCTTTTTAACATTCGCAATGCCACTGGGACCCTCTATCCCTCCTCTATGACCCTCTATACTGTAAGTGAAGGAGTCCCTGGGACCCTTTGTTTTGCAGGACGATTGGGAGCCCTGTAAAATAAACCCTATCTTGTTTTAAATGAATCATCTTGTTTTTTTTATGTATTGGATTTTATTTTTTGGGGTTAGAGTGATTAAAGAACACACAGTTGGCTAATTGTTTTCTTATGAACCTGGAATTATCTAAGCTTAAAAACTTCCACCCAAAGACCTTACAGTGTACACACGCCATCTGTTTGAAACTAATGGCATGTTGTGGATGTACTTTCAGAACGCAAGGAAAGTACAAAAAACTAAAAAGTAAAACAATAACAACAGCAACAACAAAAAACATGAACCCCCAAATCCAAACATATATGGTATTTTTTATTTATTACAGCTGATCTTCTTCTTCTTCGCTCAGTTTCATGAGCGTAGATGTGTCTTGCTGCCGTTATGCGCCCTACTAAGAAATAGGCCCAGCATGTCCGACCTCGGCTGAAGAAATCTTTGTAAGAATTTGTAGAAAAAAAGGCAGGAGAATGGACCAGTGAGATAGAAAGATAGCAGATGACAGTAAGCAAAAGGAAAAGGCAGAGTCAAAGAAGGCAGAGTCAGAGAGAATGACAGAATTAGAGGAAGTTACAAGCACAGAACTTCCAGAAGGTAGGGGAACTATTTGTTCAAAAGACTCCCCGGTATCCCCATGGGGGAATTACTGCTGATAAATGACTGAGTAAATTTGCCAAAAATGACGAGTAAAATTGAAAGGATTTTCTTCTTGCTGAAGCTCAAAATCTACCTTATGAATCAGAACAAAATAAGTAAAATTAAAAAAATACTTTTACACCGATGAATTTGCTTGTTATATACAGCAAACAAACAACTACACGACAAGTGCAAAGTGACGTTATTTTATTCACAAGAGACAAAACAAAACTACTTGTTAATGTGGTTACAGTTTCAGTGCTTCAAGAAGTTTTTCTGCCAAGTTAAAAAAACAAGCCTGTGCTGGGTTGTTGTTGTTTTGCAGGCAGTGATGGCCAGGGGGGGCACGTTTCTGGAGGCCCCTGTGTGCGGGAGCCGTGTGCCGGCCCTGGAGGGTCAGTTGACCATCCTCACCTCCGGCGACCGCAAGCTGTACGACGACTGCTTCTCCTGCTTTCAGGCCATGGGCAAGAAGTCCTTCTACCTTGGCAGTGAGTGTTGCCTTGAGTCTGTGTCTGTGTGCGCTTTGTGTTGGTTGATTTGTTTTGTGGGTACTTTGCATTGTTTAATTCATCGTCAGCTTTGTCTTAACCTGGATTGACCGCAATCAAGATAGGTACAGGGACTCTGATGAAGCTGATCCACAAAACATATACCGTAATTCGCTGACTATAAGCCGCAACTTTTTTTGGACCCCCCCCCTGCGGCTAGTACAGTGCCATGGCCTAGGCGTTACCAAAAGTGAAAGTAAACTCAACTCAGTAGCATCCTTGATTCAGACCTTTGATCTGTGGCCTTGTTCACTGTTGATGACAAATAAATCACCTTCATTTCGGTATATTTTTCACACAATGACGATTTCGCGGTCCTACACTTTTGTTTTGGCAGTCAACACACCCGCGATCAACTATGGACTCAACCGGAAGCGGATATTGTGCTTCGCCAGGCTTCTGCGGCTTATGCTTCGACGCAGCTTATGTGTGTCTTTTTTTCAGATTTATTTAGAAAGTAGGGGCGGCTTATATTACAAAGCGGCTTGTAGTCCGTGAATTACTATAATAATTTTACACACTTTCTACATTACCACTACCATATTTTACAGACTATAAGGCACACCTAAAACTGTGTTGCCATGGGGAAATAGAGATATTTTGTGAATAATGTTAACGTGTACACAGACCTTAATGAAGGATTTTTTTTAATTGCATTTCATTACTTTTTATTTGAACATGTAGCCAAATGAGCTTTAAAAGTAGGATGTTTTAGAACTCTCTTTACAAACTTTTTTATACAAGATATTCACAAACATTTGATACTTTTATTTATTAAAGTGTAGGTTAAAAAAGAGACGAAAAGTCCATGTTTGCAGTTTCTTTTCTGCGTTGCCCCCAGACCCCCCTGATCTCATCAGGGACCTTTGTCGGTTCCCAGACCCCTCCTCCTGCACTTTTTGTCAGGAATTTAATTTCTCCAAGGTTGGCAGCTGTGCTTTGATGTGCTTCCTTGCAGATGAGGTGGGCACGGCGACGCGGATGAAGCTGATCCACAACATGGTGCTGGGCACGGTGGTGGCCAGTCTGGCCGAGGGCATGGCCCTGGCCGAGAAGGTGGGCCTGGATCAGGAGGACCTCACCGAGGTGCTCATGCTGGGCACCCTCAACTGCCCCACCGTCAACCACAAGAGTCAGGGTAGGTTCAAGCACCCCTATGATTGAACACACGCACACGCACACGCACACACACACCACACATAGACGGTGGGTCTGGATCAGGAGGACCTCACCGAGGTACTCATGCTGGGCACCCTCAACTGCCCCACCGTCAACCACAAGAGTCAGGGTAGGTTCAAGCACCCCTATGATTGAACACACGCACACGCACACACGCACACACACACACACACACACACACACATACATACACCACACATAGACGGTGAGTCTGGATCAGGAGGACCTCACTGAGGTACTCATGCTGGGTACCCTCAACTGCCCCACCGTCAACCACAAGAGTCGATGTGCGTCCACCAACCACGAGCAGAGAGATGCACAAATCGTGCTAATCTGTGCTTTTTTAAAAAAAATCTTTTTTTTTAGAAGAAAATGACCGTCAACTACAGTTGAAACCACCAGACTTGAAAATGATTTCTGCAAGAAAAACAAAACAAAAAAACCCCACCCAGATTACATTACAATAATTTCTTAGGTCCTGATTTAATCCTTGTTCTGTTTTCATTTGTTGTTTTTTAATTGGCTATCTCAAAATAAAATTTCAGTCTTGTCGATTTTGACTTCGAAGATTTCCATTGTAAATTCCTGTTTTTTTCTTAACTGCAGTGTTCATTCCTTATGCACAAACGTGTGTCTCTGATGCTTAAAGCTCTGATCTGATGCACTGGGTTTCTGCGACAGTGCTTATTTGTACATAAAGCAAAAACGACAAAAGGTTTGACAATGATGGTTAGTTATAGAATAAACTGTTAAACACCAGCCGCTTTGACTTTGTGCATTTCTAGTGTGTATTATGTATTCTACTCATACTGGCTTGAAAGCTATCTGAAGCTTTGACACATTACTGCCTCCCTGTTTTGGAAATTGACCCCTCATTTTCCGTTATCAGGGGTCATATGACCCATTAAGTTTGAAAACAATCTGAAGCTCTGCGTGGGTTTGCTCATTCGGAGTTGGCAATAAGCGCGCATTGCTCATAAGAGCGCGCTCATAAGCGCACATTTGCATGCTCATAAGAGCGCATCCCTTCTGCCGATAAGAGCGCATGTAGGCTGCTGATTGCCAACTCCGATTTGTATCATTGCAATTCTGCGTACCCAGGTATTCCTTGTTTTTCAGATAGGTTAGGGATATGTTTAGGGTTAGGGTTAAGAATAGGGATAGGGATAGGTTTAGTCCTAGTCCACCCGTCTCAAAAACAACTTCGATGGAATTTATTTTAGTTTTGTTTTATATTGAACAAATTTTAGAATAAACATTCGTGAAATTAGTTACATACGTGACAATCTGTGTATGTCTGTATGTGTGTGTTAGCAAACCTCGATGATAAAAACTGAATGCGCTCATTTAGGACAGAAGCGATGCGCTCAATTACGACAGAGGGGATGCGCTCATTTCGGACTACATGCATGCGCTCATATGAGCCGGAAAAAGTCGATGCACGTTTATCGACAATAGAAAAATGCGCGCTTATCGTATGCAGCCTGCTCATTTTCTTTCTTCATTTATGCCTATTTTCAGCCACTTTTGCTTCCATGGCAAATTTAGAGCACACACAGTGGACATTTTATTTTGAAATGGTGCCTCAACATACTTTTATTTAGAAATGTTTGACCTTAATAAGATTGGCGGCTTGTGTAGGTTTTTTTCTCATCATAATGTTGCAAGACTGAAATTCTCCTAACATGAAAACAACGATTCTTTCTTTCTGTATACTGTTAACCCTTTCACCGCCAGCCATCTTTCAGCCACAAAATATCATTAAACTTAACTGTGTACAGAAACAAAATCTGCAATATTGCTGATTCCTCTGTGACATATACAACATTAGACCTATCCCTACCTCCCAAGATTAAGAAAATAGGGTTTTCGGATAACAGGCCCTGATTTGATGCCTTTTGGTGACATGGGTGTTAAACCATTGTGGTGCTAAAATTCGACTTTGTCGGTGAAAGGGTTAAAGCCTGTGAACAAGGTTTGGTTCAGAATAGAATTGAGCAAGAAACTGTGTTGTGTTTCAGCCATCATGAATGAGAGGTTCGACCCCCACTTCCCCCTCCAGCACCAACAGAAAGACCTGCGCCTTGTGCTCAGCATGGGAGACAGTGTAGAACAACCCCTCTATCTCGCTGCAGCCGCCAACGAGGTATTGCTTGGGGGTTTACCCTTATTTTGGTACCTCTCTTTGATTTTGTTCCAGTTCCTCCAAAAAACATTCTTAAAGACTCGCCATGTCACATGTCAAAATCATGGTTTTTAACGTGTTTTCCCTCTTATAGCTGGTAAGAAATCTTATTTTGACCAGGTTCGACTCCCATACAAATGTCCTCAAATTGAAAACGAAACATTTTAAAGAGCAGCCTCAATTTCAAGTTGGGGACATTTGTATGTGGGTCACAGCGACCTAGAAAAAAACAAGGGACTTAATTGTGGTGCGTCAGTGTGTCTTTAAGGGTTTGCTTTCTTTGAATTTAATTAACTCTTTCATTCCTACCAGCAGCTTTTGTTGCTCTATAGCAGCTATTCTGAGAGCCTGGCTTTATAGAGCTGCTGTCTCTCAATTCCTGGATTTTCAGAGAGAGTGAAAGTGTGAAAAGGGGTGCTTGTGTTGTTGTGTATCTAAGGTGTATTGCCGTGGGATATTCACTGGTCTGGCTTATTAACTTTGGAAATCCTCTTCTGGCAATTAAGTGTGATAATTGACAGGGAAAACAGGGGTGGGACAGAGCTGAGTAAAGTTGCTCACAGAAACGAGAGTTACAAGAAGACTGAGTAGAAAAAGTTGCTCGTAAAAAAAATATTTTTACCATTTTTACACTGTGGAATAGAGCAAAAGAAGCTAGCAGCCAGCAGCTTAACATACATGGGAAAGGGGGAGTTTGTGGGCGCGAGCGAGCGAACAGTTTTGGGATGGGAGTGCAGGATCTTGGTCGTAGACTACTAGATCTTGGGCCTGCTAGCACCCGGTAACAAATTTCCACTAGCCGACTATGGCCACGGACTTACTGTTTATATATGCGAGACTTGCATATCTGCCACTTCCTACGCTGTCGTTTGTTGTGTCAAAACTGATCGAGTTTTCACAATGTTATGATTATTTTTTTGAGTGAACAATAAAAAAAATTAGTTGTTGGACATAGAATTATGGCGTCTGTTGAGCGATATTGTCAGCGATTTTGACGGATTTTTTGCAAGGTAACTTGTTGAAATTGATCGAGTAAGTGTTGAATGTGAACTAGATAACAGACTTCAAAGCTCTCAAAGCCAAAATTGATGATCTGACACCAAACATTATCGTGAAAGTGGATACAGTCAATCGAATGGCTACAGTATAGAAATAAGAGACTGTTGTAGGCTACACTGTTTGCAAAGCCCATCTTTGCAACGGATATTGTTTTGCTCAGTTTTATGACACATAGCAGTAGTAGAGTGAATATTCAGTTCTCTGGTTCCAAATTGGGAGTCTCTTGACATTTTTGTGTGTGTGTGTGTGCACATTTTGTCGTCAAGTGTGAATTTAAAAAAAAAAAAAGTAAACAGTACCATGAATTTGAAATTAGTGTTTCTTTGTTACTTTTTCAGAGTATCAAGAACATGATACTTATTTTAATAGGAATAATTCAATGCATTCACAGACTGAAATTTATTATATCTTTATTATTTTAAATTACCTCCTGTAGTGAATTGCGCAAGTTATTTCCCTTGACATAGGATTTCATAGCAAGGTTAGCGTCAGACAGGTTGGGTGTAAATCGAGGTTCCATTTGAAAAGCTTGCATGGCATTTTATGGGTACATTACGTATCCCATCTTGCATGGATGCTCCTTCTTGCAGGATGTCCTGAATTGCAGGATTTTTAAATTCCTAGAGCCGGTGTCGCCGGATTTTGAGAATTGCAACGATTTTCTTACACACACACACACACACACTTGTACAATAAAAAGGGCCTATATAAGCATTTGCTATATTCAAGGGAATGTAGCACTTGTACTAGTCCAGAGGGGTGAAAAAAGAGCAGTAAATGTGTGTTCGCTGCCCCTACACTCTGCTGGGGCAGGATTTTTTTAATTTCCCAGGAGCACCCATGTCTTTCCTTTTGGCAGAAGAAGTCGACAGTGTTTACACAGGAATGAATAATCTAAACATAATCACACCCACATGGATATTGTGTATTGATTCATTTGAACAATAATTGATGATGATGCAGCATGATTGTTCTACATCCGATGACTGTGTGTGTTGCAGTTGTACAAGAAAGCGCGGCGTTTGGGTGTGGGCGAAGGGGACATTTCCGCAGTGTACAAAGCAACATTGTAGTGGAGCAGTTGGCAGTGCAGATGAGGAAGGATTCCTGGGAGCGAAATTCTCACACACACCCCTCCCTCTCTCTCTCTCCAGAAGCTGCAAATCTCTTTATCCATGGCAGCAACAGTATGCCGTATCGGCCGATACTGAAGGACAGCAGTGGTGATTGTGAATACCAATGAGGACCATGTGAGTGAGTGCAGGAGAAATGAAATGTACAGGCCAGCGACATTTGGAAAAAAAGTGTACGATGCTTGATTGTCAGGGGTGCATGTGGGTGTGCCTGAAACCTGAATTCAGGCAGTTTGATGCAGGTTCAGGCAGTAGTTTGCCTGAAGAAAAGCCTCTTCTATATGGACTTGTGCTCTTGAGGTAGTTGTTATGCCAAGGGTTACGATGGAAAGTTCAGGCAAAGGCTTGGCTCATCGCATGCACCCATGGAGTGTGTCATCAACAGTGTTTGTGGGACCTGGAGATCGCCCGGCTCATGTGGGGCGTTTGTGCGACTCCGCTTTTCCCCAGACCAGCACATTTTATTCTTAATTTTATTCTATTACATTGGGTTTTAGTGCTTAGAATGATCATAAAAAACATGGCGGGTTGTGGGATCATTAGTAAGGTGGGGGGATTGTCAGCAGTTTGTAGGGGGTGGGGCGATTACATTGAAATATCCTAGAAGCAAGCTGTTTCCATTCAGGTGATTTGATGCTATGCTGAAATGGTTTGTGCAAAGACCTGTTTTATTGTTCGGTTGCAGTGGGACTCGAACCCGCAACATCTCACTGCCAGCAGAACCCTGCTGCTTATTATAAGCAGTCATCACATTTTTGTTTTGAAAATGTGTGTTGGCTTGGGGATATTTTTTTGGGGGTAAGGATGGGAAGGTTATACATTGAGGTTGGTCATTTTTGCACATTTTTAATCTGACTACTGGTGCGCTTATATTGTAATGTGATTGTGGTGTGATTGTGATTGTGGTGTGCATAAACATGATTATTGAAGTGAAGAAATTAGCTTCTAGGAGCGTCTTTGTTTCTGGTCAACATGATCCATTTTGAAGGCAGCCCAAATCCAAGATGACATCTACTACAAGAAGATTGTGATTCACATGTGAGCAGTCCTAAAGAATTGCCTACCATAGTTTTTTATTCCAGTTTTTGGACTGTCTCTTTTTTGACTAGGCAAGAGAAGGTTACAATGTGCATGTGTGTGTTATGTGAAGAATGAACTTCTTAGTGTTGTGCTTCTCTTACTATGGCTCCCGCCCACCTGCGTGCGCACCTCGACCCTTCCAACGGAAGTGTCGCCGTCTTAGTCAGATTTGTGTGTAAACAGCATCGATCGGGCATTTTTCAAACAAAGTTACTGAATAAGATGGCGGTCTCCCATACTATGGAGCGCTCCTTGTGGCCGGATATGACGACACGTGGGTACAAGCCATTGGCACAGCGGTGGGAATCTTGGATGAGCAGAAAGCTGTGTAATAACGCTAAGCTTTAGCATTTAACGTAAAGCCTATTGAAGTACAACTGTAATTCGTTTGGGAAAAATAGACCCTAACCTCCGTCCTTATTCTTCAGAATAGGGTGGAGTAGTTGGGATACAGAAACGCAAATAGATTAGTTGTTGAGGCTGTAATGGTGAGGTTTGAATTCCTGATTTTCACTTTATAACCCTTTCACCGCCAGCCATACTTCAGCAAAAAATGTCCAGTAAATTTACCTGGGTAGAGACCACAAACCATCTGTAGTATTGGGGGTTCTTCTGTGACATATAAAATGAGGTCTATCCTTACTTCCCCAAACTAAGACAATAGGGTTGCTGGATACCAGACCCCAATTTGATGCCTTTTAGTGACATAGGTGTTAAATCACTTAGTGCTAAAATGCGACTTTGTCGGTGAAAGGGTTAAGTTCCTAAGATTAAAAGTCGAACATTTCAACCATTTCACTGTAGACTTCTTTGAATAGAATTAAAAAGCCTAAATGTTACAAAGAGTGATAACTTTGCAGCCCACAAATCTTGGAAAGAATGAAGCCAGCTTTCTCACTTCCCACCTGGAAGGTGGGAAATGTTAGTGTTGTAGGCAGTGAGTGAGTTCACAATGATCCCCAGTTGTAATGTAGGTGAAAGGGTGGGAGTAAAAAAAACAACGGCTTCAGTTAGCTGCGAAGTGCAAGCTCTTTGTATATTCAGGCTTTTTGATAGAATCTGAAACTTTATGTGTGCAGGCAGAAATTCAGTTTAGTCAAAGTTCTTTGTAGCTTTGTATGGATATGGATATATAAGTATCTGATTTAGAAACAATTGTATAAAAGGTGTGGACTAAAACGTTATTTACACGCAGAAAATGGTTTGTTTGTCAGAGTCAACTTTGATTGTGTGATGTGTGACTGGAAGGAAGTATGTATTTGACAAGATGCCTATTTTTACTCTTGCATGATTTTACTGTTTATAGGCAAAAGTATTCTTGCGCAAGTAAAACATTTTCTTAAATGTATATTTAATAGTTTTGTTTAGCTGTGCGTTTCATACAGTGTGATTTTTTTCCGGTCACAGTTCATTTGTATGGATGTTGATTTTAGGAACTAGGACATTTTAACGCCTCTAGGTTTTTATAATTTCTATATCATTGTTCTGTTTTCTGATCATCTGTCTAACATTTCTAACTGTTTTGCTTTCATAATAACATACATCATTTCATTGGTTAAGAGAGTTCGGCTTTCTATAATGGGATGAAAACAGGCAGCCTTACTGTGCTATCGGCGATGGAATGTCCTTGACCTGCCTAGCACTGTGGTGAAGTTTTATTCTGAAAATAAACATGTCGTCAAACAGTGAGAAAGGCTCATGACTGCATTGTGGGAGAGTTGACTGACGACTGTCATGCTAACGCTTGTAGAGGTACATGTGGTGCGTCATACACCCTGGGCTAATGAGCAAACTGTAGGTTTCTGATGAGGGAGATGGATTCTAATTTCACAGAGGGTATTATTTGTTACGAAAGCCAGTCGGTTAAATGCTCACTGCCTTATGTCAGGCATCAGAATTGTCAGAGGATTTACAAGTTTCAGAGGATTAAGGATAGGAATTGTTCGGATGTTTTGGAGTGATCTCGCCTAATTCAATCGGTCAAACGGGGGAAGTTTCTCTACTTTCAAGTAGATCCCCAGCCCTCGCTTCATGTGTTGGAGGAGACACACAGCATGTAGAACACTGCGTCATTCTAAATTTGATGTCATTTATATTTGTACGTCGCAGTTTTGCAAGTTCCATCACTTTGTAGCAACTGGCCAGCCCTTATTTAAACAAAAAAAATGTTTGCAAGTCGCTGACTGGCATCCTGCGGTTTCAAGCTTCGACGCCATTGTTACATTGTTGCTATGGTATTAGACCGAGTAATGGAGGTAAGCAACTCTAATTTTCATGAAGTGCCCTCCCCTAGTTTTTTTCCGAAAATCTTCTATTCTTTGCAGAGGATTTCTTTAGTTGTGTCAGAGGTTTCGCCTTTTTTGCTGAGTGACCTTTGCTGTCAAATGGTAATTTTTGCATTGTTTTAAAGTGATTTCTTACAGAATCATACCTTTGATGTCATGTTGGATCATGAGTTTCTCTCATCTCTGGGTTTTTGATAGCCCCTGTCAGCAGTTTTCAGAGGTTTGGACTTCAGACAATTCTGATGCCTGTTAATTATGAACAGAAACATGAAGGAAACAGAAGTCCCTGAGCAGCTTTTCTTAGCATGGTTTAAATGATTTTTTTATTGACCAACGACACATATACAATATAATATCTAAATCAAATAAACAAAAATAACGGCAGCAACAAGCTTGAAGCTTATACTGTGCCTACTCATATTTATATGGCGGCTGGCTAAACGCAGACAAAATGATATTAACATATTGAAGAAAATACACAGAATCAATTTTCAATATTAACAGCAAATAAAAACAAGAAAGCATACCGGTACTGTCTTTAGAGAAAGCAAATCTGATCCTGTAATTCCTAAAATAACGACCAGGTACTAAGAGTTATTGTCCATTGAGCATCACATATACCTCGGCAGACTTTTTTATTTTGTTGCTTTAGTTTTAACCAGGACTATTGAGAAAACATGATTTTTGTCAGTGTGGGTGACCCATCAAACCATGCTACTCCTCGCTAACTAAACCCGTACACATGGGTTCAACTTTTCCTGGTAGTATACATGTACAAGGATTTCCTGTTCTTGAATTTTACCAGAAAAGGAAGTTCCTTATTTTAAAATGTGTCAAACTTGATCGTTGTGTGTCTCATTTAAAATACGCATTTGTATAAATTGTGGAAAAAGCAAACTAAAATATCTTCATAAATCAATTTTTGCTTCAGCTGCAGGGGGACATTAGCCCTGGACCCTGGCCTTTCAGGACTTTTCATTTTGTATAATTGCACCCATGAGTACATTTTATTAAAGCACTGTGTTGTGTCTGACTATGCAGAGGAGGCAGCTTCTATTCCGGAAAGCTG
>JAGGCT020000975.1:0-25000 GCA_017654935.2 Phymorhynchus buccinoides
AAAGATACAACAGTCAATTAAACAAAAATCATCCCGTCCGTTCCTCTATTCCCTACCCTGTTACGGCGTGTCACATTCACTTCAAAAACATGACAGGGCGGACAATCGCGGAAGACCTACTGACTTAATTTAACATTCTTACGTACTTTGTCTTCAGCTCCACGAATCCCATCACCCACCCTGCCAGCGTGCGTGCGTGCGCGCAAGCGCGCATGTGTTTGTGTGTGTGTGTGTGCGCGCGCGCGTGTGTGTGTGCGCGCGCGCGCGTGCGTGTGCGTGCGCGCGCGCGCGCGTGTGCGTGCGCGCGCGCGCGCGTGCGTGTGCGTGCGCGCGTGCGTGTGTGCGCGCGCGTGCGTGTGCGCGCGCGTGCGTGTGCGCGCGCGTGCGCGTGGCGCGCGTGTGTGTGCGCGCGCGCGTGCGTGTGCGCGCGCGCGTGCGTGTGCGCGCGCGCGTGTGTGTGCGCGCGCGTGTGCGTGTGCGCGCGCGCGTGCGTGTGCGCGCGCGTGTGTGTGTGTGTGTGCGCGCGCGTGTGTGCGCGTGTGTATGTGAGTGTGTGCATCTGAGTGTGTGTGTGTCTGTGTATGAGTGATAGAGGTTATGAAACTAACATTGTGACTAATCAAGATTTCACACACACGTACACGCGCGCACACCGAAGCGCATGCACACATGCACACGTACGCATGCGGACACACAAACATGAATTGTCCGGTTTTGACTCCAAAATCAACACAGGTTTGTTACAAGAAACAACTAGGTTATCTGGAAATGTCCAAATTTGACTCAAAATAAAAGTACTGATATTAACAATAATTTTTGTATCAAAAAGGATTATTTATATTTTGTCTGATTTTTACTGAAAATTTTGCCCACTTTTCGAGTCAAATATTTTGAGTCAAACTCATTTATTTGTAACATAGCCTGGTTTGACTCAAAATTAGAATGCTAAGATGTCTTGTGATTTTGGAGTCTGAAGTGAATCTTGTTTGACTATGTCAAAAGAGAACAACATTTATATCTTTTTTATTTATTAAGATATCAAAACGAAAATTTGAGACAACAAAGAGTATTTTTTCCAGCATTTGTTTCTGTAATAATCAAAAAATGGACTATCTGAAGTTAATCCAGTTTGACTCTAAGCCATCGTAGTAGTAGTAGTAGTAGTAGTAGTAGTAGTAGTAGTAGTAGTAGTAGTAGTAGTAGTAGTAGTAGTAGTAGTAGTAGTAGTAGTAGTAGTAGCAGCAGTAGTATATCTTAGGTATTATTATTATTAGGTATTAGGTGCTTTATAGTCACAGAGGCGTCTCTGTGAAATTCGGGTTGCTCCCACCTGAATAGCGCATCGCAGCCAGAGGCGCACCACACTTTTTTTTCTTTTTTTTGCATGCGATTTTTGTGTGACTGATGAGGAAGGAAAGGGAGGGGGGTACATTTTGACCAAATGACAACTTTTTCGTTGCCACTGGGTTTAACGTGTGCTAAGTGCATGGGCACACATGACCTAGTGTAAAGTAGTACTGTACTCAGGCTCGAACTCGGTTTACTTGACACGATGCGAACGCGATACCCCTGTGCCACTCTACACTAGTAGTAGTAGTAGTAGTAGTAGTAGTAGTAGTAGTAGTAGTAGTAGTAGTAGTAGTAGTAGTAGTAGTAGTAGTAGTAGTAGTAGTAGTAGTAGTAGTAGCTGAGGCAGGAGTAGCAAAGAAGAACGCCACCTGAACGCAGCGCATGTTGACTGATGAAGAAGAATAACTTTACTAGTAACGTTGTCTTTGTGTGTGTGTGTGCATGCGTTTTGACCTACTTGTGTATGTAAACCTGCCTTTGTGTCACAATGATCTTTGTTGTGTGTATGTTTGCTCAAGAAAGGAGGCTTAGTAAATGTGCATAGATATCATAAGTGCGCATGGAAGGAGTGTCTATTGTTGTGCTAGCTGTGTACACGCACGTGCGGATAATTATGTATGTTTACAGAAGGATCGATCTCGCCCTTGTTTGACTTTGCCCCATGGGTTCAGGGATATCAGTTGGATTTCTCTCCTGTTAAAAGCGTTGCTGTTTCTGAATTAAAATCCATTGTTAGGCAGGTTCAGTCCACCATGTGGCTTTGCTTTGTGATCTGCCAGTGACAGATCTTTGTGTTTCCATGCGCGTGTGCGTGTGTGTACGTGCGTGCGAGCGCGTAGTCTACGTCGTTATGTGTGTGTTTGTGTGTGTGTGTGTGTGTGTGTGTGCGTGCGTGTGCGCGCGTACGCGTGTGTGTGTGTGTGTGTTGTGTGTGCGTGCGTGCGTGAGCGCGTGTGTGTGTGTGTACAAATAAGTTGAAATGCACATTGTTCACAAGCTTAGCATCAGGGCAAACCATTAACTTGTTTTATTGTTTTGGTGGTGGTGGCGGGGTTTTTTCCCAAAGTGGACGCGACACTTGAAAAATGTTCCTGTCATGTGGGGTTTCTTTTGCGATTTTATTTCACGCCCTCTTAAAGGGGCACCCTGACGGAATGGTTTTTGTATAAGAAGCATGTCGAGATCACCAGGAAAACACCCTTTACACAGATTGCAACACTCACTTTGCTCTGGTTTCCTCGAAATCAAACCGTCAAATCGGCGATTCCTCCTTGGCGGAGGTGCTGGAAGTCAAATTCTTTCACCCAAAGAGAAGCCGTGTGCCGTCTCTTTTCTAATGGCCGCCAAAATGGTTTGCACGAAATTTTCGCAATACAAGCTTTTTTTCTGCTTTTTTTCTTTTATGCAGTTTATAGTTTCGCTCACAACAAAGGAAATAGCTCAATGTTTTGTTTACTGCACTACAAAAAAAAGAAAACGCTTCAACCACAATGAGTGACCTCCACCCACCCCATCCAAAATGGCTACTCTCTCCGGCATCTCCGCCAAGGAGGAATCGCCGTTTTGACGGTTTAATTTCCAGGAAACCAGAGCAAAGTGAGTGTTCCTATCGTTGGAAAGGCTGTTTTTCTGGTGCTCTTCACGTGTTTCTTGCAAAAACTCACCCGTCAGGGTGCACCTTTAAGTGTATTCCAACAAATGTAATATTATAGAGCACGTTTAACACATGGAGAATATCAGTTGGGGTTTTCCTCAGATTAACTCGATACAAAGGATTGATAGGAAAGCTTGAAAATTGACTAAGACTAAGATGGCGGTCTCCCATAATATGGCACGCTCCTTGTGGCCGGATATGACGACACGTGGGTACAAGCCATAGTAGCATGATGGTAAAAAATAAGCGTTACGAAAGGTCGGGACTAGCCTGGTTTGTCATTGACAATTATTTTAATACAGATCGTTTTCTGCGTCTACCCTTCAAATGAAATACAATACTAATCCCAGGATATCACGGTTTAACTTTTTCACTACGTAGCATGCACATATGCGTGATAGAAGCTTCCTCCGTTCAGTACGCAGCATGCATAATGTGTGGTGACTTTGTCTATGAACAGTGCACATGTAAGTATGGTCTATGAGACGAATGCTAGACATTAACGCTCGTCTCATGGGCAAAATGAGACTGAAATTTGCCTCATTTCATGAGATAACTGGGGTGGGCTTCTTACCCGCCCATGCGCTTTTTACCCCGTCTTCCCCTATATTCAGCTATCAGTTATCTGTCTTCTGAGTGCTTTCCCTTGAGCAAAAATGGTCTAAATTTGTCACAAGCAGCTTTTGAAAAGACTAACCGAAAACGCGGCCAATAGTAGCAAAGAGGCAAAAAACACTATTGAAACAATATGGGTATGCTTGTATTCGTGTGTTTTTGGTGTGAAAATGGAAAACAATAGTCAAAAAAAACTTGATGTAGGTTTAGCTAGAGACTTGTTCTGTCCAACAATACCAAACACTCACACTTGGTATGCAAACAAAGTAAGGAAAAGTAGATCATGAAAATTGTCGATTTTACTACGTCTGTTAAAGGAAAGAAGAAAGCGTATTAACGGTCTCTTTGTACACAATTGTGTTTGTGCTCCATGTGATTTTCAGTTAAATACACTCTAATTTCATAATTTAAACACTAACACACACACAAAACTGCAATAGCAGAGTAATCATTAACCCTTTCACCGCCAATGTCACATTTATGCACCACAATAGTTTAACACCCATATCACTAAAAGGCTTCAAATCAGGGCCTGGTATCTGAAGACGCCATTTTTTTTATTTTGGGAGTTAAGGATAGATCTGATGTAATACATGTCACAGAGGAATTCCCAATATTACAGATTTTTTTTCTCTACCCAGTTAAGTTTAATGGTATTGGGGGGGGGGCTGAAACATGACTGGCGGTGAAAGGGTTAAATGCATGAATACACGTGCACGTAGTTGCACGACTTCATTTGTCATTCAGAGTAGGCCTATTTTGGGGCATCACGTGATCAGATTGTAACGCAATGACGGTCCTGACACGGCCATAGATGACAACGGGGGGGGGGGGGGGGGGGGGGGGGGGGTATAAACTACATAGCTTAACCCTTTCACCGCCAGCCATATTTGAGCCACAAATTTCCATTAAACTTACTTGGATGCAAAATTGTGGGATTTCTCTGTAACACATTTAGAATAGGGTCAATCCTGACTGTCCAAATTTAGGAACACAATACCATTGAATAACAGACCCTGATTTCAAGGGTTTTAATGACATGGGTGATAAGTCATTGTGGTGCAAAAATTCGACATTGGCGGTGAAAGGGTTAATTTAACTTAACCTATTCTGCTTGTTTCTTATGTTAACAGTCGCAGAACATTTCCATGAAAGAACTCGATTCTGTTCTTTTCGTTTGCCATCATGACGGTTTTGACGTCCTCCAAAGAAATGGCGGAGAGCCACGAAGAGGAATCTGACTGTGAAGCTGATAACGAGGGCAGTCCCTCATCACCCCTTCAACCCGTCTCACCCACGTTGAAACCTGCGTCACCATCTTCATCGGCACAAACATCCCCTGCAGAAACCTCCGCAGCAGTCACTTCCACTGTGTTGGAGGAGGAGGAGAAGGGGACAGAAGTACAAGAGCCACTATTGGAATCCGGAGCTGGAGGAGCTCAAGAGGAATCTTCCCCGGAAGTGACGCAAGCGGAAACGGAAGAACCCGAAGAGGAAGAGGAAGAAGAAGATGGTGTCCCCTATGACCGTGGCTGGGCCTGGGTGGTAGCTTGTGGTAAGCTGGAGAGAGAGAGAGAGAGAGAGAGAGAGAGAGAGAGAGAGAGAGAGAGAGAGAGAGAGAGAGAGAGAGAGAGAGAGAGAGAGAGAGAGAGAGAGAGAGAGAGAGAGAGAGAGAGAGAGAGAGAGAGAGAGAGAGAGAGAGAGAGAGAGAGAGAGAGAGAGAGATGGTTGATTTGTTGGTTGGTTGATCGATTGGCTGGCTGCTTAGATGGGTCGCTAATTCTTTGGTTGGTTGGTTGGCTGACAGGCTGGCTGACTCGTTGGCATGCTGTTTGATTGGTTAATATGCTTATTCTGTATAATTAGTTGCTGTGTTTCTTGGTTGGTTGGCTGGTAAGTTGGTTTGTTTGTGGCTTAACTGCTAGCTTGCTTGCTCGACTGGTTGCATGGATCTCTGATTGACTGACGGATGGATGGATGGATGGATTGGACTGGATAGGTTGATTGGGAATGCCCCATTTTTCCCTTTCCCATTTTTCCCTTTCTGTAACGCTGCAAAGGTGGAAGTGCCGTTTGGTCCTTTCATTTCTTTGGCAGTATAATATAATGTGATATGATGTGTTGTGGTGTGATGTGGTGTGATGTGACACACACACACACACACACACACATAGCCACACACACAGAGACACACACAGACACACACAGACGCACACGCACACGCACACACACGCACACGCACACGCACACGCACACGCACACGCACACGCACACACACACGCACACACACACACACACACACACACACACACACACACACACACACACACACACACACACACACACACACACACACACACACACACACACACACACACACACACACACACACACACACACACACACACACACACACACACACACACACACACACACACACACACACGTGTCTGTGTGTGTCTGTGTGTGCATGCGCATACGAAAACACCAAATCACATACACGTACAGATACACATACCTGCTTCTCCCATAGGCAATACCTAAGAACAAGAGGCTAAGAATGTGAGTGAAAAGTAACGAAACAGTACTCCTTGAAACTGAAAGGGCGAAATGGCACGCCTCGCTTAATGGAACTCACGCGAGGGACCATGCCTCAAAGATCACAGAAAGGGCGAGATGGGAAAGAGCCAACCGGGACCTACCCGGTTGATTGACAGATGGATGGTCAGACTGTTTGGTTGCTTGGCTGACTTTCTGTTGATGGAGAAGAAAATGGTAAAACCTTTGGTATGGTGACCGTGGGGCAGAGAGCATTAATCTTGTTGTTGTTGACGTTGTTCTTGACGTACCCTGGCTAAAACAAAAACCTCCAGGGGGTCATCCCAACAGCCGAAGCCATTTGAACACTATGGTACAAATGCAACAATTAGGCATGAGAACATTATATACGTGCGTGACCGTTTGGGGTTAACCCCCCATCCCACCCCACCCCACACGCACCACGTGGGCAGCCACACTCCCGTCTTCAGGGGGATAAATCTTTTTGCATGCTCCGTCCGTCCATCCGTGTGCCGCGTCCGTCCGTGCGCAAAGGGAACTAACGCACGCGAGGGAACCTTAAACCCGCACGGGTTAAAACAAAGCCAAAAAAACCGCACGGGTTCACTCCCTTCTGGTTGTTGTTCACAGGTGTGTTCGTGAACTACATTTTCGTGGCGGGGTTCACCAAATCCAGCGGGCTGATCTTTGTGGAGCTGCTGCAGAAATTCAACGCTCCTGTCACCCAGACCGCGCTGCTGTTCGCTGTCCGCGCCGGGGTGTTCAGCTTCAGTGGTGAGTAGCGACAGTATCTTTGTGGAGCTGCTGCAGAAATTCAACGCTCCTGTCACACAGACCGCGCTGCTGTTCGCTGTCCGCGCCGGGGTGTTCAGCTTCAGTGGTGAGTAGCGACAGTATCTTTGTGGAGCTGCTGCAGAAATTCAACGCTCCTGTCACACAGACCGCGCTGCTGTTCGCTGTCCGCGCCGGGGTGTTCAGCTTCAGTGGTGAGTAGCGACAGTATCTTTGTGGAGCTGCTGCAGAAATTCAACGCTCCTGTCACCCAGACCGCGCTGCTGTTCGCTGTCCGCGCCGGGGTGTTCAGCTTCAGTGGTGAGTAGCGACAGTATCTTTGTGGAGCTGCTGCAGAAATTCAACGCTCCTGTCACCCAGACCGCGCTGCTGTTCGCTGTCCGCGCCGGGGTGTTCAGCTTCAGTGGTGAGTAGCGACAGTATCTTTGTGGAGCTGCTGCAGATATTCAACGCTCCTGTCACACAGACCGCGCTGCTGTTCGCTGTCCGCGCCGGGGTGTTCAGCTTCAGTGGTGAGTAGCGACAGTATCTTTGGGGTAGCAGCCCTGTGAAAGTTAATCAATGGTTACACTTAACTGATTGCTAACTGACAAGCTTTGTTAACTTAACTATCGGTTAGACAACAAACCTATATGAATACCACTCCCCTGATGACTGCAGAATGGTAATGTAGACCCTGATCTTGGAAACGGTCAAAACTTTTCGATGTGGGTATGTCTGAGAACGAACGAAATTTAGAGCTTTACGTCCTCTCGACCCGGGTAGGCACATATGGGACATTGGGTATGTCTGAGTTACAGTGCCCCAAACTTAGTATGTGGGCACATTGGCTTAATAAGGTGGTGTGGTTTGAAATACTGAGTAGCGAATAATATGTTGTTCACCTTTTACCTTGATCTTTGTACTTTGTGTAGATTTGCTGTTTTAGCCATATCTTTCACAGTCATGCTGGCAGTTATTCTGTCCCCAAATATGGTAGGTTGGTATACTGGGGGTCGATATAAACCATTGATGCCAGTGATTTTTGTTGTTGCCTTGGCCTGTTGTTTTGTTTCGTTTTGTTGTGTGTGTGTGTGTGTGTGTGTGTGTGTGTGTGTGTGCGTGTGCGTGCGTGTGCGTGTGCGTGTGCGTGTGTGTGTATGTGTGTGGTCATGGAAACCCCTTGGGCGTGCACCCATATCATTATAAATATCCTTAATCAACATGACCCAAGGAATGATGAAGAAGACATCTTGAATCCTGTTGACCTGAACCTTGACCTTTGCCGTTGTGGCTGTATGGTCAGAGAACCATAAGGTCAGTGAATCATATCACTTTTCTTGATCTGCATCACTCAAGGCATGCAGTGGGTAATAACTTAAAATCTGCTGACTTTGATCTTTAGCTCTAGACATGGGTGAGAGCAATGTGTTCCCTGTGTTCCCATGTGTATGCGCGCATGAAAATGCATGTGTTCGTGCAGGTTTCTATGTGATGAACATTCTACTGGATCGGCTGGGCACACGGAAACTGGCGTTCACCGGGGCTGTCCTGATGAGTCTGTCCGCCATTCTGTCCTCTTTTGCCAACAGTCTGTCTCTGCTCATCTGTCTACACTCTGTGCTGCTAGGTAAGAGCGTGTATTATACGGCTGTACGCAGCGGGGAGACCAGTGAAAACTGAAAACTGGACACATACGTACCTTACCCATTATGGCCTGGGAATGCAGAAGAAAAAGAATAGTATGTGCAATGTGTGTGTGTGTCTGTGTGTGTGCTTGCATGGGCGCGCGCGCGCGCGCGTGTGTATGTGTGTGTGCGTGTGTGCGTGCGTGTGTGTATGTGTGTGTGTGTCTGTGTGCGCGCGCGCGTGTGTGTGCGTGCGTGTGCTCGCGCGCACGTATATGTGTTTCCTGCCGAGTCTCTGCACCATCTTGTCCATTTTTGCCCATAGCATGTTATTAGTCTGTTCCGCAAAGTAAGATCTTGCAGGGTGCTTGGGAAGGCTGAAGGGGGGAGGGGGTGTATTTGTGAACGAGTGCATGCCTATGTGCGTATAGATACGTGTGTGCATGCGTTCGTGTGTGTGTTTGTATTTATTCGTATGCATATCTAAAACAAAATTGTGCAATGCCAAAACGCTGGTACAACTGATTGCGTTGCTAACATTTCGTGTGAAGCTTTGAACTACATGTTTCAAGGTAGTGACCCTCTGTATTACATGTTTCATATACTGGTAGTGAAGCTCTGAACTACATGTTTCAAGTTATAGTAGTCATGCTCTGCTCTGTACTTCGTGTTTCAAATTCTGTTAATCATACTCTGTTCTGTACTATGTGTTTCAAGTGCTGGTATTTGTGTTCTGTTCTGTACTACGTGTTTCAAGTACTGATAGTAGGCCTACTATGTCTTTCAAATACTGATAACCATGCTCTGCTCTGAACTACGTGTTTCAAATATTGGTAACCATGATCTCCTCTGAACTATGTGTTTCAAATACTGGTAACCATGCTCTGCTCTGAACTAAGCTTACGTGTTTCAAATACTGGTAACCATGCTCTACTCTGAACTACGTGTTTCAAATACTGGTAACCATGATCTCCTCTGAACTATGTGTTTCAAATACTGGTAATCGTAGTCTGCTCTGTACTACATGTTTCAAAACTGTAATGCTCAGAACAATGCTCTGCTCTGTATTCCGTGTTTCAAGTACTGGTAGTCATGCTCTGCTGTGTACTACTTGTTTCAAGAACTTGTGGTAATTCTCTGCTGTGTGCTACTCTTTTCAAATACTGCTAGTGATGCTCCGAACTCCATTATCGTCTTATGCATCGGTATTGCAGCCTTCTGTTCTATGTCCCAGGTTTGGGTCACGCTCTGATTCAATCCCCTGGCGAGGTTCTGGTGGGCCGCTACTTCAGGAAGCGCCGCTCCTTAGCCCTGGGGATGGCCAAGTGTGGGGCCAGCATCGGCAACATCGCGGTGCCTCCTCTGCTGACCTTCCTCCTCAGGGAGTACGGCCTGATGGGCACCCTGCTGCTGTACGGGGGACTGTGCCTGCACTGCCTGCCCGCCACAATGCTCTTCAGACCAACCTCCTACTTCACTAAACAGCGGCAGCGGTGTCTCCAAACTGGGCTTTCCTCAGGAAGACCTGACAAAGCAGGGAGTGTGCGTCTTATTTCTGCTAGTACTGACAAGGAACATGCTTGTCGTCTCGATGCCAATGGCTGCGGAGCAGTTCGTTCGACTGGTTCAGAATCACAGCACACACTACAGGCTTTAACCAACATGGAGTTCGTGGTTCCCGGAGGTCCACGTCCAGAACTTCTACGATCTAAGTCTCATGAAATTGTGAGTATCGAAGAAACTGATGTCACGAAATTGACAAAGAGTCATCCCGAGCTGGGTTTACTATATACGCTGACTCCCACAAGCTACAGACGGAGTGTATCCGAGTTAGCGGGCAGAAAGCCCAAGACACAGACCACGGAGCAGGACACGTCTAGTCTCCTGCAAGCCATCAGTCAGAGCACCGCGGTCAAGTACATGTCTGTGTCCTCCCTGGATGGCATCTCATCAACGTTGATACTTCGCTCGCACAAGAAACCCAAGCAGAACGAATGTCACGTGGAGAATAACGACACCAACCTCAATGAACCTCGGGCCTGCTCCTGCCTGTACCGAGCTTTGAACGCAGTCCTCCAGTGCCCGAGAAACTTCATCTTCGCCCTGGACTTCTCCCTGTTCCGGGAGCCGCTGTTCCTGCTGCTGATGGCCTACATCACGGTGTACCCCTTCATCAACATGGCCCTGGACTACTTCCCAGCCATGGCCGTGGAGAGCGGGGTCTCAGAGTACCACAGCGCCCTGCTACTCAGCGTGGTCGGGGGGCTGGACTTTCTGGGGCGGTTTGTCTGCGGCTTCATCGCTAACCTGAGGGTGATACGGATCCACACGATGATCGCCGTGTCCTGTTTCGTGCTGGGCGTGGTGCTGCAGTTCGTCCGCTTCATGTCGGGGCTGGGTCCTCTGGTGGCGCTGGCCGTGGTGCAGGGGCTGAGTAGCGGGGTGGTCAACTGCCTCTATCCCCTGCTGGTCATCGAGTTCGCCGGCCTCCCCAACATGGGAAAGGGGCTAGGCTTCAGCATTCTCGTCTACGGCGTGTCCACGGCAATGGCATACCCCTTCTTAGGTCAGTGATGCGTTTGTAACTTTGTCATCTTATTTGCCCCCCCCCCCCCCCCTCTCTCTCTCTCTCTGTGTCTCTGTCTCTGTCTCTCTCTCTCTCTCTCTCTCTCTCTCTCTCTCTCTCTCTCTCTCTCTCTCTCTCTCTCTCTCTCTCTCTCTCTCTTTTATCTATCAGTATTATATGGGAAACCTTCCCATTGGGGAGTGGTCCTTGTGTTGTGGTGACAGAACCCCAGTTTTGGTAGGGTTAAGAACCCAACCGCGCCTAGCTGTCCTTGGCTGGTTTTCGCCAATGCTGCCCCTAACATGACAGGGAGCAAAAACTAAACCAGCACTCTTGATTTTATTTTAGTCGATTTTGTTTTAGAACAGGGTCAAAATATAAAGTTAACTTAATTGATTTTGATCCCTGTGTTCGAATCTATAGACATTAAGGACACAAAAATGCTTATCAATTTTTACTATTGTGCATTTTTAATGCAATAACTTTTAGCCCTTTAGACCAGAGGAACGGTGCTAGCAATACACCGAGATTATTTTCAGAACCATTTTTATCCTCTCTTATTTTGGATATCATCTCAGTTGCCAGTCCCCTCTGGTCGTGTCTTTTATCTTTTTCAAATTTCAAATTTGGAACATTGTTATGTTTGTCTTTAACCTAAGATGTTTGTTACCTCTAGTTTATCTGAGCCCTGTTTGTTGTGTTTGTCTTTAACCTAAGATGTTTGTTACCTCTAGTTTATCTGAGCCCTGTTTGTTGTGTTTGGGCCTTTTATTAATATACATGGGGAAATACTCGAACAAAATAAAGAAATGACCACTGAAGGACAAGGTACACAAAAGAAAAACAGGCTGAACAGGTTGTTGATTATGATGACAAAATGAAGAAATGACCACTGAAGGACAAGGTACACAAAAGAAAAAAACGCTGAACAGGTTGTTGATTATGATGACAAAATGAAGAAATGATTATGATGACAAAATGAAGAAATGACCACTGAAGGACAAGGTACACAAAAGAAAAACAGGCTGAACAGGTTGTTTCGTCCTTTTTTTTAATGAGAGAAAAAACACAACGCAGGGTTAGTATATGCTCACACTATATTTGTGTTTTTTTACCAGCCCTCCCATTTATTTTTAAATCTGCTCAGTGTTTTCTTTTTTGCTATTTAAATCTATGATCTTTACTTTACTTTCACTTGACAACGAGGATATTCCTTGAAACGTGTTTTTTCTCTCATTAAAAAAAAGGATGAAACAACCTGTTCAGCGTTTTTTTATTTTGTGTACATGGGGAAACCTTCCCTTTGTGGAATGGTCCTTGTGTTGAGGTGAGAAGCCCCACTTTGGTGTGTGTGTGTGTGTGTGTGTGTGTGTGTGTGTGTGTGTGTGTGTGTGTGTGTGTGTGTGTGTGTGTGTGTTTGTGTGTGTGTGTGTGTGTCATTTATAATCTTTTGTTTCTAATGTGTTATTTTCTAGTGAACATTGTATGACTTGATGTCTGTTAAAATGTGGCAGCAAACACATTTTCCTTTTTAACTCTCGATGGGGACAATAACTATTGGGTGAGTGACTGACTGACTGGGTGAGTAAGTGAGTGAGTGAGTTTAGTGATTGATTGATTGGTTTTATGTGTGCATATTTTGCGTTCAGTTTGCTTTCATGCGTTGATCACAGTCAATAAGTCTTATATCGCCAAAACATTTTAGAAGAATCTGCACCCATCCAAAGATCTCGCGTAATAGGAATTGTTCGCAAATAATAAAGGGGAGTAATCTCATGGTGTGTGCGAATGATCTCGCTTGATAGAGTCGGTCAAACATTTGATTGGACACACTCGGTTTGGGTTTCTCGCATCTAGATTTGTCCTCTACCAAGCCATCTGGGTCGATCTCAATGTTTATTTTCTTTGCATGTTTGCGGATACTGCGATCAGTTTGTGGCTACGGGTGACCACCCGTCTTTCTCGTAAAAATGTTTGCCAGTCGCTCAGTCGCATCGGGTTTCACTCTTCGACGCCATGGTTGCTATGGTTTGACGGACTCGGTCGAGGTAAGCAACTCTAATTTTCACGAAGTGCTCTCCCCTCGTTTTTGTTTTTTGTTTTTCGAAAATCGTCTATTAGACCACAATATGGTCTTTGAACCTGTTGTTAAATTAATCAAATGTGTATTTATTTATTTTATTCTGAACATCTACCAACAAGCCAATCAGTGAGGGCAAAGAAAATGGTAATGTGAACGTGCACAATTCAATTCCCACTAGCTATCATTAATGACTTCCTCGATACTGTCTGCAGGCTACATCCGGGACGTGACGGGTTCCTACGCCATGTCCTATCACGTGATGGGTCTGTGTCTGCTGGTGGCGGTGGTGCTCATGAGACTGGAGGGTCCCGTCAGCAGATACCAGACAAGGATACACCAACAGAGAGCCAATAAAACAGATCAGTGTTGATCACATGTTCACCGTCAAACCAGTCTTGTACCAGACAAGGAGACACCAACAGAGAGCCAATAAACCAGATCAGTGTTGATAACATGTTTACCGTCAAACCAGTCTTGTACCAGACAAGGAGACATCAACAGAAGACCAATAAACCCGATCAGTGTTGATAACATGTTTACCGTCAAACCAGTCTTGTATCAGACAAGGAGACAACAACAGAGGACCAATAAACCCGATCAGTGTTGATAACATGTTTACCGTCAAACCAGTCTTGTACCAGACAAGGAGACATCAACAGAAGACCAATAAACCCGATCAGTGTTGATAACATGTTTACCGTCAAACCAGTCTTGTATCAGACAAGGAGACAACAACAGAGGACCAATAAACCCGATCAGTGTTGATAACATGTTTACCGTCAAACCAGTCTTGTATCAGACAAGGAGACAACAACAGAAGACCAATAAACCCGATCAGTGTTGATAACATGTTTACCGTCAAACCAGTCTTGTATCAGACAAGGAGACAACAACAGAGGACCAATAAACCCGATCAGTGTTGATAACATGTTTACCGTCAAACCAGTCTTGTATCAGACAAGGAGACAACAACAGAGGACCAATAAACCCGATCAGTGTTGATAACATGTTTACCGTCAAACCAGTCGTGTACCAGATAAGAATACAACGAGAAAATAAAAGCTGATCAATGTTGATGACATTTGTTGATACTGTAGGCCTATAAAGTCCGCCACCCCAGTGAATCATGGGTTGTCTGTGTTGGGCGTTTCTGATCTGTAGGTAGAGAAATGAAACTATGTACGCTGTACATCTGTTCATAAATGCTTTTTTATTTCACTTTTCAATTTATTTACAGAGAGGGAGGCAGGGGGGGGGGGGTTAAAGATGGAGAGAAGGTGGTCGAGTAGAAGGGAGAGAGAGGTGGAGAGAAAGAGGTGCAGGATCGAGAGAAAAGAGAGAGAGAGAGAGAGAGAGAGAGAGAGAGAGAGAGAGAGAGAGAGAGAGAGAGAGAGAGAGAGAGAGAGAGAGAGAGAGAGAGAGAGATTTAAAATATAACGTACACTGTTATTTGTTTCATGGTTTGGTTGTGGGTTTTAAAGAAATTACAATTCCTCTCTATGGTAGATCTGTGCTTTGACACTGAATGTGAGTGGTGTGATTCGAATTCTTCATATCTTCCTAAAAGTAGATGTACAAAGAGATCATTTAAAAGTGATGTATACAAATTATAGATGCGTTGGATTATTCACATGTAACAATACATGTCTAGGCTATATCTTTGTAATGTAAAATTGTGCATGTTCTTCATATGCCTTGTAAGCTTTTAGTTCGCTGGTTTGCTTGTTTGTGTGATTATTGACTATCATGCCCGTTTTAGGATCATGTTTTACAGCTGAACTAATGTTGGTTCTGGTTTTCATCGCACACAGTTGGTCAGTTTATCATGAATAAATATGTCATTTATACTTTATATAGTGACGATCTGGGGGTTGAGGGATCGCACTGATTCAATGATGCCAGAAGTTTGAGAAACGCAGTTGACTTGAGCATGTTGGTATCACACCAGCACCCATTGTTTTATCCAGCCAACGGGCACGTGCTGTGACAAACAAATAGCGACAGTGAGAGAGTTGGGAGAGACAGAGAGACAGACAGACATTCGAACAGACAGACTGACAGACAGGGATACAGATATGTATCCCACCCGACCCGTGAAAGCGAGAAAGACAGTGACAGAGAGAGACAGAGGCAAAGTCTGGAGAGAGACAGACAGTGACAGAGAGAGACAGAACATTTTCGAAATGATGTTATGAATTTTAATGTTAGTATTTTGGTTTCTATAATTGCATTTCAAGTGCTAAAGTGGTGTTTTTTCAGTATTGTCGTGTTTCTGATATGTTGATGCACCTGGCATGAATTTCTCTGTTTTGATGTTATAATATTAACAAAGTATATTGGGTTGGATTGGAAGTTGTAATCTTCATAGTTTAAAGATTTTGCAATTGTTACTTTAACAATTCATCTAAGCAGTCGCTTGCATTTGTGTTACTGAAAGGTAGTGTTTCTAAAAGCTGTTTTGAACAGACATTTAAAACTGGGCAATTCCAACGCAACTAACGTGTCATTCAGACCGATTGTAACCATTAAAAACGTTCAACCTCAATAGGAGAAATGTTTTAAAAACGTATTGATTCGTCTCCAGAACAGAGCCTTTTAACTTTAAGTTTTCATGTTGACACAGTTTACAAATTTTAAAAAAAGGGGGAAAAAAAGAAACCAATTTTGTGGCATTCGAAAAACACACGTAATTGACGTGTCATAAATGCTCACCTAACATTCGGTTACAATATTATTCAGATCTTCTTGGGTGTTAGAAAGCACATATCCTGTCCTGTAAGCAGGAACAATCAGGGTTGGTAAAGGTCTGATTTTTTCCCCCAACAAATGAAAAAGAAAACGTAACTGATGTGTCACTAGTGCGTAACTGACGCGTCACGTGTGAAAGTAGTCAACTGGTGCTGCGACTTGTGGCGTGAAAACTGCTGAACGCTCTTAAAGATACACTGACGCACCACGATTAAGTCCCTTGGTTGTTTTCTGGGTAGCTGTGACCCACATACAGATGTCCCCAACTTCAAATTGAGGCTGCTCTTTAAAATGATGTTTCGGTTTGAATTGGGGGGCATTTACATGGGAGTCCGACTTGGTCAAAACAAAATTTATTTCCAGCTATAAGAGGGAAAACACATGAAACCCGTGATTTTGACACGTGATCTGGTGGGTCTTTGATGGTTTTAATTGTATATTCTAGAGTTCCAGTGGTCCATACAAGATGTTTTAGTAAAATACTTCATCCTGGTAGGCCTAGGTCGTAAGTCCAGAGCCAAGCGAAAAGTGCGATCAATTTTTAGTTCACACACGTTACTTTTTAACTCCTGATAACTTTTCGCTACAAATTGACAAAAAACAACATGGCTACCACCCAGGGGAGATCACTGCAGGAAAATCCATTGTGAGTTCTGACACTTCAGACATGGTGTTTCGAAAATGTAATGAAAAAGAAATGTCTGGATCTCTTTTGAGATTTGGCCCCGAGTGAGCATTTAAAAAACAAATAATTGCCCAGCTTCATTGTTTTTGACAGGTAGTGTGTGTGTGTGTGTGTGTGTGTGTGTGTGTGTGTGTGTGTGTGTGTGTGTGTGTGTGTGTGTGTGTGTGTTTGTGTGTGTGTGTGTGTGTGTGTGTGTGTTGTGTGTGTGTGTGTGTGTGTGTGTGTGTGTGTGTGTGTGTGTGTGTGTGTGTGTGTGTGTGTGGATGTGTGTGTGTGTACATGCGTGTGTGCGTGCGTGCGTGCGCGTGTGCGTGTCAATCAATCAATCAATCAATCCATTTATTATCCCTTTGAAGCATATATGGCATAAAAGGAAATGTTGCTTGCTATCGCAAATTACAAAACGTAACAAACAAACAAGCATAGTAAAAACAATTGACACGTTAAAATGTAAAAATGGCCGCCTATTTTGTTTACAGTGTGTGTGTGCGCGCGCGCCGTGTGTGTGTGTGTGTGTGTGTGTGTGTGTGTGTGTGTGTGTGTGTGTGTGTGTGTGTGTGTGTGTGTGTGTGTGTGTGTGTGTGTGTGTGTGTGTGTGTGTGTGTATGCATGTGTGTGTGTGTGTGTGTGTGCGTGCGTGCGTGCGTGCGCGTGTGTGTGTGTGTGTCTATGTGTGTGTGTGTGTGCGTGTGTGCGTGTGTGTCCTATTTCTTTTTACACTTTGAATTAAAAGTTTGCTTCTTTATTTAATGTCTTATCAACGAAAACGAAACCACGGTTTGACATTGTTTTATGCGAATATAATTATGATGTCTTTACCATTCTGACTGGGGCGTATGTGTGTAGGTGTGTGTATGTGGGGGGGGGGGGGTAGTATTATCAGTACAAATGTACTGTATGTACGGACTGGAGCTTGTGTCCATAAGGGTCTCCGACCGATTGGACGCTAATCTCATCACCTCCAGGACTGGAGCACTGAACTTTGAAATAAAGAAAGAGGACAGATGTTATCTCTCCGTGATCTGTCATCATTCTTTTTCTGCTTCTGTCTGTCTGTCTGTCTGTCTGCCCATCCGCCTGTCTGCATGCCTGACTCTCATTGTCTTTCGTCTGTCCGTCTGTCTGCCCATCCGCCTGTCTGTATGCCGAACTGTCATTGTCTTTCGGCTGTCTGTCTATCTGTCTGCCCATCCGCCTGTCTGCATGCCTGACTCTCATTGTCTTTCGTCTGTCCGTCTGTCTGCCCATCCGCCTGTCTGTATGCCGAACTGTCATTGTCTTTCGGCTGTCTGTCTATCTGTCTGCCCATCCGCCTGTCTGCATGCCTGACTCTCATTGTCTTTCGGCTGTCTGTCTGTCTGTCTGGCAGACTGGCTGCGCGGCAGTTTCTTTGTGTATCCGTCTGTTTGCCTGCACACACACATCTCTCTCTCTCTCTCTCTCTCTCTCTCTCTCTCTCTCTCTCTCTCTCTCTCTCTCTCTCTCTCTCTCTCTCTCTCTCTCTCTCTCTCTCTCTCTCTCTCTCTCTCTCTCTCTCTCTCTCTCTCTCTCTCTCTCTCTCTCTCTCTCTCTCTCTCTCTCTCTCTCTCTCTCTCTCTCTCTCTCTCTCTCTCTCTCTCTCTCTCTCTCTCTCTCTCTCTCTCTCTCTCTCTCTCTCTCTCCCTCTCTCTGCTTAGGTAAATGGAATGGATGTTCACACACACACAAGTTAGTAAACTAAATCAATGGATACGAATGATAGACCATAGAAAACTTCTGTAGAACCATGCACAGTGTTTTACTTCGTAAAAAAAAAAAATGCTGAAACACTAAAATTGTCAGTTAGGAGAAAAAAAAGAAATAAATGAAACATTTCTGTATTTGATGAATGATAGTTTTTATTAATTCCAGTTTTAACGGAATATAGTTGAGAAGATGCCTAAACCCCTAAACAGTCCTCACCTTTTCTTTAGTAAACCCGTATCAGTCAAGATACAAAGCCATAGGGGAAGACGGGGTAAAAAACGCAATGGGCGGGTAAGAAGCCCACCCCACTTATCTCATGAAATAAAGAAAATTTCAGTCAAATTTGCCCATGAGACGAATGCTAGACATTAACGCTCGTCTCATGGGCAAAATGAGACTGAAATTTGCTTCATTTCATGAGATAATTGGGGTGGGCTTCTTACGCGCCCATGCGCTTTTTACCCCGTCTTCCCCTACCACTCCCTCCCAACAACAGGCAGGGGCTATTACTATGACCTATTTTTGATCCCACGCTTATCTCCCTTCATAGATTTAATAAATAAATCCCGAGTCTTTTTCATTATCTCCGCGAGTCAGACGGTGAGCTGCAATGTCAATCTTTTAAGAACTGAGTGTGACATAGGTCAACTTTCTCCTATCCATCATGATTGTATTTATTATTAAAACTGTCACCCCTGCGATTTGGGTGCATCACCTGGATGTTCGGAGAGGTGTTTTTCTTAATGTCATTTATTATAAACACACTCTCTCTCTCTCTCTCTCTCTCTCTCTCTCTCTCTCTCTCTCTCTCTCTCTCTCTCTCTCTCTCTCTCTCTCTCTCTCTCTCTCTCTCTCTCTCTCTCTCTCTCTCTCTCTCTCTCTCTCTCTCTCTCTCTCTCTCTCTCTCTCTCTCTCTCTCTCTCTCTCTCTCTCTCTCTCTCTCTCTCTCTCTCTCTCTCTCTCTCTCTCTCTCTGTCTCTGCCTGAAATGTATATTCATTAATTTACCGTCCCCTTTTCTTTTCTTTTCTCTTCTTTTGTCTTTTTTTCAATTAAAGTTTCTAATTATTAATCAGAAACTTGTGTTACAGTTCTATTCTTTGCTTACAAAAATCATTTATGAATTAACATCCAAATACATGTATGTAGAAAGACACAAACTCAAGGAAGTTAATAAACATGTGGACACATACACATATGTATATGTAAGCGAACATTTTCTAATCACACACAAGCGCGCGCCATGTGCTCCTACATAATAAAATTTTAAAAATATGAAATACAGAAACATAATTATGGTTATGCACACAAACCTACACACACACACACACATACACACAGATATGCATATGCGCACATACACGTGTTTACACGTGCACACACAGCGAGAGAAAAAGAGAAGGGGGGAGGGGGGATGTATGCTCTTCAAAATTAGAAACATTTATTTTTCATGAAACACGTGTAACATTTTTGATAGGCATGATGAAAATATCAACATCCCTTTTACCCCTAACCTATCTCTGCATCATGGTGTGTGTGTGTGTGTGTGTGTGTGTGTGTGTGTGTGTGTGTGTGTGTGTGTGTGTGTGTGTGTGTGTGTGTGTGTGTGTGTGCGTGCGTGCGTGTGTGTGTGTGTGTGTGTGTGTGTGTGTGTGTGTATGTGTGTGTGTGTGTGTGTATGTGTGTGTGTGTGTGTGTGTGTGTGTGTGTGTGTGTGTGTGTGTGCGTGCGTGCGTGTGCGTGCGCCTACGTGTATGCGCGAGGTGCATGTGTGTACGTGTGTGTCAGTGTGTGTGTGTTTGTGTGTCAGTGTGCGTGTGTGTATATGTGCGAATGTGTGTGTATGAGAGATAATGTTTATTTGTTTGTTTGTGTGTGTGTGATTTGGGGTAGGATATCTCTCTCATATATAAGTGAAATCCAAAATCATATGCCTACGCAGGGCCTACCTACGGCCGTTTGGAAAACATGTGAGAACAGACAAACAACAGAAAGCATCTTCTGCATGTTACAAGAAAGTCGCATGTATTCATTGTTATTTTGGGAAGGTAATGCAATGAAATTGCAAACTCTCACGTCCAGAAGTGTCAGACACCTACTGGCCAATATAAGATTTAACTCCCCCACCCCCCACCCCCGAGGTGATACCGGGGATCTTTTGTATAAATAGTTTCCCCACCTTCTGGAAGTTCCGATGCTTGTAACTTCCTCTAATCTGTCACTCTCTTTGACTCTGTCTTTTCCCTTTGCTTGCTGTCACTATCTTTCTGCCCTTACCCGGTCCATTCTCCTGCCTTTTTTTTTTTTTTCAAAAAACACTTTCAAAAAGATTTCCTCCAGCCGAAGTCAGACTTGCCGGGCCTAACCATTTCTTAGTTAGGCGCATAACGGCAGCATGACGCATCTGCGCTCACAATTGACAGAAAACAGTCTGAGGGAACGAAGAATGAATGAATGAATCTTTTTATTTAACGCGTGTTCACTTCACAGTGATATTACACGAAGAGATCGAAGAAGAATTAACTTTATCAAAGCTATGGCAGGCCACAGTATCCACCAAGAGCTGAAAATGCACCGAGAAAAGCTTTGAATAATAACCGATTGCTACAGAACATGGGATACGTGTCTTCACACGACTAAGGTTTTAGCCAATCCAATAATGATCCCCGTGAAGCAATACTGGGTCTTTAGTCAAATGTAAGATGCATTGCCAATGTTTGTCAAAGTCAGACTATGTATTAGCAGTGGTGATTAGTGACGATTTGTTCTATTCGAAACGCTTAGTTTCATTATTCTAAATTCCAAACCTTTATTCGCAACAGGAAAAAAAAAAGTCATTTCAAGAAAAGCAACTCATTCCTTCCCAATATTACCAACATTAACCCCCCTCATCCCTCAAAAAGAAATCAAAATATTTAGGAATGAATAAAACATGAATATTCTAAAGCGTAAAAGATTGTCTAAAATGCAAATGGCCCTCCTTTTTTTTAATTCGAGTGTAAAAGAAGCACGAATTAGGGGGGGGGGGTAAAAAGCAACTATCACAAGCTATTTTGAGGCTATTTTTATTCACAGAAAGGCATACCAATTAGCCTACTTAGTTTTAAAGCTAAACAAATATAAATGAAATCGTAAGGCACAATTTGTCAAACCAGCAATACAAATAGGAATGCCTAAGATTGGATCACTTGAAAAGAAAAACGTTCGTTCAAACATGAAATATTTCGGTCCAAATATATCCGTTCATTGTCTTTCTTTACGCGATACAATTTTCTTAAATTGATTTTGTTTTAATTACATAACGTTCAAAGAGTTTGAATTGACCGTTGTTGTGTGAATAAAATGTTTATCTTGTACGTCACATTGTGCTGAATATCTGACCCCTAGCGAGTGTTGCAATGTGTCAAGTAGAAGATATAGAAATATAAAAGATATAGCAGATCATCATTTATATCAAATATAGATGATCATCATTTTAGAATCAAACTATTTCGCAAATCATGTTGATACAAAACAAAGAAAGACTACGGCTTTTAGACATTAACCCTTTCACCGCCAGCCATCTTTGAGCCAAAATTTATATTAAACTTACTTGGCTACAGAAAAGATGTCATCTGCAATATTGTTGGATTTCTCTGTGATACGTTTGGAATAGGGTCACACCTTACTGCTCAAATTTAGGAACAGAATATCATTGAATAATAGACACTCATTTGAAGAGTTTTAATGACATGGGTGCTAAATCATTGTGGTGCAAAAATGCAACATTGGCGGTGAAAGGGTTAATTTTTCTTACTTGCAGACCTTAGATATCCCAATCCGAAATGGGATAAGCAGTATCCCTTGCGTGCACCCGGCGTCCATAATCCATGTCCTCCATCCGGTCATACCCCCTGTTGTTAGCAACATCATCATCGTCATCATTATCATCATCGTCGGTCACTTTCCTCTCCGGTTGCCGCCGCTTCTCCTGATAGTCCACTCTGGCCTTGGCTTGGTTCATCTTTCTACAAGCCACAGCGATCATAGCGGCTGAGAGCAGCAGAGCCGCCCCTCCCCCTCCAGCCGCGATGTACATCATCATCCCCCCTCCTCCCTCTCCTTCCTCTCCTTCGCCTTTCGTACTCTCTGTATTGGTCTTAGATGGTGTGCTGCTGATGATGGTGGTGGTGGTGGTTGTGGTGGTGAGGGCGGGGTCAATGACGATGTGGATGTTCTCTCGGCCCATGCCGTACACGTTCTGCGCCATGACGGTCAGGGTGCCGTTGGTCCCCGCGCGCGCCAGCAAGGTCATGGTCACCTCGCTGCCTTGCACGTCCAGATAGGGCGACACCTGAGGAGGACACCAGAGAGGATCGACGTTATGGGGGTCGTCGTCATCGTTGTCCTAGAAATTCGCCTTCTGCTGAAGGCTGTGTCAGAACACCAAGGCTACATAAAAATGTTGCTATGCTCTGCATAGCTATGCAGCGCAGGGATTATCTTTAGCCACGACAACCTCCTAGCATAACATCATCAGTCTCTCAAATCCCCCTGAAGACGGAGTGTGGCTGCTCACGTGGCGGGGTAATCAAAAACGGTCACACGCGTAATGTGTTCATCCCTATTTGATGCATTTGTACCGTAGTGTTCAAGTGCTTCGGCTGTTAGGATGATCCCTGGAGTCTTTTAGCCAGGGTAAGCCAACAACAATAATTGTCCTAGAAACATCGTCACTGTTATGTGGATCATTGTCTACGTTTTAGGATCGGTTTTTATTGTCCTCGGGTCGTCGCTACTTCTTGTAGGATCGTCCGTCCCGTTGTCGTAGGATCGATGTCACTGGCACAGGATCATTGTCATACCCGTCATCGTGGTTGTTCTCATAGGGTATCATAGGGTCATAGGGCATACTAATGTATCCAAGTAAGTTTAATGGACATTATTTGGCTCAAAGATGGCTGGTGGTGAAAGAGTTAATCACTTATTTTATGTTTGGGTTTTTTGGATTACATGGGATGATTCGTTGGCTTAAACATTTAGTTGTCCAACGTTTTAGCTGAACAAAGATTTTATAATAAATCGAAATATTTGCTCTTTTAACACGGTGTTGCTGATTTTATTTCGTCTTGTCTGATAGGGTCCTCTTCATTCATTGTGAACTGATCAACGTCACTTGTACTGTTATAGCTGGACCGTGTGTTTGTCATCATTCTCTGGGGGGTCGTCTTTATGGTCATTGTCGAAAAGGATCGTTATCGTCGTTAACTATAGAAACTTCGTCTTTGTCGTCCTCATTGTTGAAGGAGCATCTTCACACACACACTTAGACACATGCACGCACATTATATCTCTCTCTCTCTCTCTCTCTCTCTCTCTCTCTCTCTCTCTCTCTCTCTCTCTCTCTCTCTCTCTCTCTCTCTCTCGCTTCGACCCCCCCCCCCCCTTCCCCCTTGTGTATGGGCTTATACCGCTTAACACAATAAATAAATCATTCATTCATTTATATTCTCTCTCTCTTTTTTTTCCTCTTTTCTCACACACACCACATTCACACACACACACACATGCATACTATGCATATACTTAACACATGCACAGACAGACACACACACACAGAGGGAGAGACAGACAGACAGGTAGACACAGAGGGACACAGAGAGATATAGACCATGTTTCTGGAGCTGCCAATGGTGACGGTGCCATCAGCAGTCTTCCAGGAGACGAAGGGGAAGGGCAGTCCTGTCATCTGACAGCGGACCTGGAAGGACGCTCCCAGGGGCTGGGGGTCTACCTAAGTGGAAAGAAAATAAACATTGAGCATCATCATCATCATCATCATCATCATCATCATCATCATCATCATCAATCATCATCATTAGCTTCGTCGTCATCAGTTTATCATTATGATTAAAATATCAATACAATGTTGACCACTCTTCTAAGTCACAAATCATCATCATCATCGTCCTCGTTGTCGTCGTCATCATCATCATCATCATCATCATCATCATTCTTCTTATTAGGATTCACCTCTTAAGCGGGCGACAGACTATGTGACTGCCTCATGTGACTCGATCAGGTCGTGACGTTTCACCTCATTTGCATACCATCCTGCTTGATCAGTCTGACTCAGTCGGGCCCAGTCAGGTGACAGGGCCGAATAGGGCGGGTTCTAAATTTCACTGATCGAGTCTGATCGAGTCAGATGGCTTGTGACCTCTTCTGTGCGGGAAACAAAATTTGGTCAACGTCACGACCTGATCGAGTCATATGAGGCAGTTGCATAGTCTGTCTTCAGCTTAGAGGAGATTCCTATTGTCTTTGTACAAATTCTTTTTTTTCTTTTCCTCTCCCTTATTTTTTGGGGGGTCCGATTTGGCTGCAATTTTCGGGAAAGTTGCAGGACCACAAAGGTATGCGACATTTGAAATATTAAACGATTTTGCCGAATTTCGAAATACGGCCGAAAAAACTCGAAATCGGCGAAAATTCAATCTTGAATATCTCAATAACGGCTAGACCGAATGGATTCATATTTTCAGTCTGAACTACAAACTAAATGTCCAACACATACAGTATAAATTCGAACCGAATTCGAAAGTAACCGGAAGTGCCCTGGCTATGAACCTGCAGGT